>JAMXBB010000005.1:1475042-1503860 GCA_024138015.1 Lumnitzera littorea | reverse complement strand
TGTGCGATGTTTTCATTTGAGTGATTGCATTGTATTTCATCATAATTATTAATCTTATTTGTGATTGTATAGTACTCTTCTGACTCTGCCCCACTTACTGAGCTAGTTGTGCTCACATCCCTACAAACTCTTTTGCAGGTGTTGAGTGAAGGCAAGATGTTCAGGTACCACCGTTCTCAGGTTAGTGTGCTGCTGTATGAGAAAGTGAGGATCGAGGAATTTAACTGAACCTGAGCTTTTGGCTTTGTCTTTAAGTTTTGAGGAAAACTAAATGGGAATTCCCTATGAGCCCACTAGTTTTCTAACTTATTGTATATAGATCGCAAAACCTGTGGTTTTTAATAAACTCTGATTGTAAACTTTACCCTTGGACGTGAAATGTTTATTTAAATACTGTTGTGGTACTAAACAGCAGGTTGTATAGAACAAGTATTTTGTAAAAGCTCTACCACAGGTTTAGATATTAATAGGTGTCAGAACAGATGTTTCAAGCTGGTTAAGTTGCGCGCCTTGTGTAAACTGCGTCTACGACAGCAGCTATGAGGTCAGCTTCTATCTTAGATTAGTTTACACGGCGGGACTATTATGACTCTTCTTGTTCGGGGCGTAACACATGCCTCTACCAATGGCTACCTTACCGTGAGCCGATCTCAGCATGGACTTTGTCTTAGGGTTACCCTGGATATCCAAAGGGAAAGATTCTCTTTTTGTTGTAGTGGACCATTTCAACAAGATGGCGCACTTCATTCCGTACCATCAGACTAACGATGCTTTATATATTACTGATTTGTTTTTGTAAGAGATTGTCCGACTACATAGAGTACCAAAGACTATTGTCTCAGATCGGGATATAAAATTTTTTAGCTATTTCTAGAAAACTCTTTGGAGGAGACTTGGGACTAAACTAGTATTCAGCTCCAGTAGCTACCCTTAGATTGACGGCTAGACTGAAGTGGTGAATAGGACACTAGGCAATCTATTCAGAGCTGTTGTTGAGAAGAACTTGAGGGATTGGGATTTGTGCTTACTAATCGTGGAGTTTGCATACAACTGAACTATCTATAGCATTACAGGGAAGACCCTATTCGAGGTCGTCTATGACCTTAACCCAACCATTCCCTTGAACACGATCAATACCTGAATAATTATTGAAGAGAGTTAAATTCGAAGTTGATCAAGCTCAAGAATTACATGAACTGCACCAGTCCATAACAAAGATGATCGCCAAATTTTATCAGAGACAGCAAGAGATTGGTAGCCGAGGCCATTAAACTGTTTCTTTTTAGCTAGGAGACTCAGTATGGATTCACCTCATCTGAAAACGATTCCTACACTTAAGACAAAGCAAACTACTCCTCGAGCTGACAACCCATTCAAGGTCCTGAAGAAGATCAATCACAACGCCTACTGGATTAAGTTGCCTGATGACTATGGTGTCTCCTTTATCTTCAATGTGTCCAATCTGATTCCTTATTAACCAACAAAAGAGGACCCAACAAGCGCCCTAGAAGAACGAGCAGAAACCGCTTTAGGTTTGAGGACAAATCTTTCCGACCCCTAGGCAAATGATAGGAATCAACCTCTTAAACTGATCATAAGAAGCCGAGCTAGAGGACTTTAAGAGCTCGCACAGAAAATACTAGCTCTAAGCCATAGCCGAAATGGGGACTCCTATCCCAACCTGACCTCCAACTGACTTGTTTATCAGATCCTCACATATGTCCTATATGCTCCTGCCTAGCTGCGAAGTCCTAACCCAAAAGGTTACCCAGGAGCCAAGACGAGCTCTCCAACCGACCACTAGCGCCTAACTCTAATTCAACTGACTTCCTAACTAGATCAATCGGCTCCCAACCTGATCCAGTACTTCTTGTTTTTACCTATGTTGTATCATACTCCTGACGTACAACCATCAAGCGACACGTATCTTATGACACAACGTTCCAGAATGATTCTTTCTTTTTCGTACTAGCTATTCTTTGTCTTTTTTTACCCCTTTTTAGTATGATTCATGTAACATAATTGTAAAATACCCTTTTGTCTTTTCATACATATAAAATAACCCTAGTGGGTAAGTATATAAACCCTTACCTTATTTGTATGCAAACATTTTGCTTTAAATACAGAATTACTCGCGTGTTTTCATTATCATTCCACTCTTATCTATTCCCTTTAGCAAGGAGTAGTGGTGAGTAACCCTTCAATTTAGATCGGTGTGTCATATCCAGCGGATTGTAGACCGAGTAGAACCAAGTGGTGAGTCATATCCAATCAATAACTGCCCGGACTTTGCTGGTTTCTTTTCTGTTTTCCTTTTCAGTTCGTTCATTGTGATGTTTCTCCGTGTATCCGACCTAAGAGACGCATCAATATTATTATAATACCATAAATTTTTATCTAATATTTTCCACTCATTTAATTCCAATATGAACATATTATGTATTATTATATATTATACACTTATATCACCTATTTAACGCATCTAATACTACATATATTATCTTTCACTACCACTAATATGTTAAGATATATAATTATATTCTAATAATAATTTATACCTAATTAACCCTAAATCATAAAATTAACTTAAATATACTCCTTTATCTACATTTTTAGTACATATTATACATAATACATATAACTAACGCCTCAAACTCCAATAAAGCTATGGAAAATATATTATACTCAGTAAATTATAGTTTTTATATTATGATCATGAAAAATACTATGATATTTTAATATATATTATTCTCCGGTATCCCGATTTTAGATTCGATTTTACTACTAAAAATTAGCTTAAATTAGGTAAATGACCAAATAAAATTATAAGATTCAAACCGAATATTTCCAAAATCATAAATAAGCTTGAGAAGTCATTACAAATCAGATTCATTAAGGAATTTAATTAAAAACCAATTATTTCTTTGATGTGAAAAACAGGGTAGATTCAACAAAATAATTTTAATAAATATTAAACGTGTATTTTATAAAAAATTTTTTTTATGTAAATTAAATATATCATATAAGGAATATGTACACCAAATATTAGCTCAAAATAATATTTTTTACTGTTTTTGAAAATTCATACAAAATTCGTTGGAATTAGGCCTATTCTTAAGGAACCTACATAAGCACTTCTAATTATAAAAACCTAGTTGGATATTCTGATTCTACATGCAAAAATATCTAAGGAAACAAAATTTCATAATTTTCTATTTATATTTGATATTTTTACTAAATTAAACAAATTCGAAAAGAAAATTAAAACTCACAAATCGACAAGCTTCTAACCATTAATGATGGCTCCACCATTGTCTATAGCTCTAGACTTGGGGTCCACTGTTTGTTAGTGGTGTCCGTTCCTCTCCAGGTGGCCATTAGATGTGTGTTCTCTTCATAAGCCCTAAATACACATCATTTTATTTAATTTTGCTAAAATTGGTTTTTCCTCTCTTCTCTTCTCTCCCTAATTTTTTTTTGTATGCTAAACTGACTAAATGAGATTTTAGAAGTGGTTTTCTGAATTTATAGTTGGTTTTTGGATTTTTCTTCTAATTTTTCCTTATCAAGTATCACTTATCTTTTACTTTTTCACTTTTTATTTGGCTTAATTTTATTGGTTTACTTTTTATTCTTCAATTCTAACTTACCACACCTCATTTCTGGAATTTTCTTCATTTTTCCATATTTTTATTGATTTTTATTTAATTATTGATGAATTTTCTTTAATTATATAGTATTATTTTAGTATATTTCGTTATTTTAAGTAATTTCACGCATTTTAACCTACACGTAAATATATATATGGTACAAATAAATATTCCTAAATATTATTTATATTATTTTATAATTTTTAGTGTGCATATAATTCATCCTTATCAATTTGTTAGTTATCAGAACTCGTTTTACGCGTTTCTGATAAATAACGAAAAATTTACATATAATTCAATATTATAATTGTAGACACCTCGTTTTTGCCATTTTTAATTTTATTTTAGTTGAGCTAGGTTAAAAAAATAAATAAACAAATAATAATAATAATAATAACAAAAATTAAAAAAAGGAAAAAAATAAAAAATAAAAAAGAGAGTCAAGTAGAGTCGAGTGAAATCGTATCGAGTCCAACCGTATCGAGTCGAGTCGAGTCGAGTTGGATTGTTTAGTGTTAAATCGAATAATGGTGTGTGATTAATTTAATAAATTCTTAAGTTATTAAAGGATCGGACTTTATTAAAATAATTTTAGCTCAGTCCAATATAAAATGTATTTTTATATCTAAATTATATTGGGATAAATTAGATTTATAATTTATTAAGTGGACTTTTGGGCTAAATCAAATTGGATCAAATCGGGCTTGAAAAATAAAAAGCCCACAATAAAGTAAGATTTCTATAAGTTTGATATGAAAGAGTCGGTTATGGGTTTATAAATAGGAATGTGACGGTGGAGTTGGTACGTTTTTAGAATCCCCATATTCGATTAAATACAATTCACCTGCACTAATATAATTCACCAAACATTAGCTGAATTCTATACGACTAGACTTTTTTTTAATTACACAATTCCATTGGAACATAATTCTATACAATACATTTACTTGACTAGACAATTCACAACCGAAGTCCAACACTCCACGACTCCAAACATAGCCCTCTATGTCTTACAATTGGCTGATCACTGATCGAACAAGTCTAGACAGCAGCTGATGTCTTCAACCTTCATGCAACACAATGGCAGCCGCACCCTAACAAACAGCAGCCGTCGCCCCCAAACAATCACCAGACCGCATATCTTCGAGCCTAGAACACGATACAATCTAAACTTACAGTTGCTGACTAAACACACCAAACAACAATTGTCCTCTCTTAATCCACGACATCGGCAAAGTCTACTGACAACTTGACATCGAGCACCCCTTCAACACAATCTGACCGAACAAAAATTGATTCCACAATCCTTTTACTAATCACACAAACATTCACGTTAATAGCACTCCATGCCAGTTGTCCACCAATCAACTACACAACCAAATTCTACATTGCATACTACTTGAATACGGTCTAACCAAGCAATCCATCACTTGAATTCACATACACGTACATTCCACTACTGTTACACACATGCAATCCAACGCATGACATACGCGATTCACTCGTGCACACACGATCTACTACATAATCACAGCACCATCACGCGTAACTCAACGCATAGGTAAAAATTTATTTTTTATTATTAGTTATTTATTTGTTTTATTAATTAGTTCAATTATTTTACTAACCTATTTTTCTTTTGTTTTAGGGTAGGTTTTTTTCGTTATTTTCATAATGTGTGTTTTTTAAAACAATCTCAGTTCTCTAGAAAATTTAGTTAAATTACATTTTTAGTAAAATCGTGTTTTTTTTTAAATAAACGTATCTAGATTGTATCGAGATACGTATCATACGGTTGAGATTTAGAATAGATACTTGAGATACGTATCTTGTACTTAAGATTTAAAAGAGATACATATTTAAATCATATTTTAGTAGATCTTACAATTAGGATTCAGAAAAGATATCTTGGATACGCAGTAGTTTTAAAAAATAAAAAATCTTAACCAAGATTTTCAAAAAGATTTAATTAGTTAGGGTTTTTCTTTAATTTGTAAAATTAGATTTCTTGGGATTTTTTTAAAAAATAAATAAATGGGTAAATAAATGTAAACTTGGCTTAATTTTCACAATAAAAAGAATACACCTACTAAATATTTTATAAAAAGAAAACTACAACCGGTTTGATCTCGCCTAGCAGGTACGTAAACACATTCGAGGCAACTGTATAAAAAATAAAAAAAATTCCTTTTTCTTAAAAATTCGTAATAAAAAATAATAAAAAATCATTTTAGTTATCTTTCGTATGCTTAGGTATATTTTTAATATTTTTTAGGAAATTATAAAAATAAAAGCTCATCAATTTTTCTTTAGTTTTTATATGGTGACTTAGTCTTAATAAGTTAGCCTCTTAAACCTAGTTGTTTTCTAGTTTAATTTTCTAAAAATTATTTTCTTAAAAAATCTGTAGATTAATAGCCAAATTAGGGTTTTCTCACCTGAAAACCCCAATTTCATTTTTTACCATTTGAACTGGTTGGCGACTCCAATTTTTTAAATTTTTTAGAAAAATACTTCCTTAGTCTAATGTTGAGTAACTTATATTAAACGGGTTGGGCTTAATATAGGTTAAATTAAGGAAACCAAAATAGGGCTTGACAATAATAATTAATTATTTTAATATTTATTTTTTTAAATCCAAATCTACAAAATCGCTTTTACTAATATTCGTAGCTTCGTTATAAAGTTTAGGCTTGATCGAATAACTTACCTGGCCGCCCCAAATTTAACGGATTAAACCACAAATACCCAATTGTAGGGCTTACAAATTATAAGAGAGGGAAGGCTAATATAGTTGTGAATACCTTATCTATACGAAATACCCTACCATTTGACCTATAGACAAGGCTTTTTTTACTATTAAGGAGTAGTATACTTAGTTGCCTTACTTTGATCCAAGCTATGCTTTCTATGTTGGTCGTAGACTTGTGGATGAATACTTCATTAAGGATAGATTTCCATTCCGAGGAGCCAACAATGTACATCGATATGTTTGGTAAGGGAATTGTTGGTAAAAGAAACCTATGGAAGAAGACTGCCTAGTCACTTTTGTGAGAAAAGGACATATGGGGTCTTGAAAGCTAGGCTCTTCTAGCTTAGAATGCTAAGAGATGTACATCAAGTTGTAGAGAAGCACACTAATTGCAAGAAAGCAAAGAGTGGAGTTGAGCAAGGAAGGAATATACCCTTGCCCGTCTCGACCAAACGCTGGAGTGAGCTAACAATGGATTTTGCCCATGGATTATTTCAAATAGCTTGCAAGAAGGATTCAGTTATGGTTATTGTAGATAACTTCAGTAAGATGATACACTTCATGCTTTACAATAAAACTAACCATGC
The DNA here is from genome assembly GCA_024138015.1 of Lumnitzera littorea. Lineage (NCBI taxonomy): Eukaryota > Viridiplantae > Streptophyta > Magnoliopsida > Myrtales > Combretaceae > Lumnitzera > Lumnitzera littorea. Next base: position 1,496,871 of record JAMXBB010000005.1, on the reverse strand, counting down.
TTTTATCTATTTTTTCCTCTTTTTTGGTAGAAGATAATCAAGCTTCATTGAGTACCTTAGAGTATAGTGACAATATTGTTGACCTAAGCCCTTGTACTCTAGAAGAAGGCTAGTAAGGAGACTCTGTGGGTTTGATCCGAAATCCTAATTAATCCAGAGGGGACAATGGGAGTAAATTTGAGGACCCATTACCTATTTCTAAGCTAGAAGACTTGAAAACATGGTACTCTAAATAATCATCCTCCAACCCAACCCTAAGGAGTCATCCTTAACGAAACAACCTAACCTGTTCTACTTCTCGAGCTTTAACTTCGCTTTACTATAAAACGAGGCCTAAGACTACCCTGACTTATTAAAGCTTGATTAATCTGGCCATTAGGACAATAAACTTGTTTTTAAGCTATTCATGCTAGAGCCCAACTATATGGAGAATTTGAACGTATAATGTTCCAACCCGAAATCCATTATTCATTGTTATAAAAGCACTTAAGCAATCTTCGACATGTGTCCTCGACAATCTTTATATATTATACTATTTACAAGAATATTCTTTTTGTTTCCTACCAATTTTTGCCCCTTTTTCATGAATACTTAACCTAATATTTTCTTTTTTAGACAAATTGTCTCTTTATAGTAACTAGTCATTATTGTAATGTAGCACAAAAGGGACGGGTATAAATACCCTTATATATACAGTCGAAAGGCATCATCTTCCTCATTCGAATATACTTTGTTTTACCCTATTATTCTTATGTATGTATGTAACTTCAATTCCCACCCGCTCCTATCTACTTCCTTGAGCAAGAGTTAACAGCGAATGACCTTAAGTAGTTGCTTGAGCATCATATCAAGCAAGTGCTTAAGTTCATGAATATCCTTTAGTGTGTCATATCTAAAGAGCAACTCGCAAGCTTACTTATCATCTATTCTTTCCACTTTGTTCTTTGGTTATAGCTTGTACTTGACCTACCCGCACGCCTTTCTAATATTGCTGTACATGTAGTTCTTCGTGTTGTAGCATATTTACTTAGTCTCTTACAATATGTGTATATGTAAGATTTCCCATAAAAAATATTAAAATAATAACTCACGTGCCACCTCATTCATAATTAGTTATGTGCACATGAATATAATGCATTGTTGCTTTATTTTTAACATATTGACTTAGGACAATGTTTATTTTAATTTGAGCACTTGACTTGCATCAACCAAACCTCCTTTACTTCATCTACTTGGCTAATCTTCCATAATTTGAAAGTAATATAGAATCCTAATTTCTTTTCTTAAGTCTCACTAAAAGCATATAGGTATAGTAGATAAAAGTGTGTGCAAAATTTATAATCTCCTTCACTCTAGTCCCAATTGAGATTAACATCCTCCTCAAATCCTATGAACCCTGAAATAAAATTTGGGTTTCCACTTTCATCGTCTAAGTAGCTCTTTATTTTGATTTACAATTGGCATTAGCTCTTGTTTCCCTTATTATTCAAGGATTACAAGTGGGTGACAAATAAAAATCCTAAAAAATGGAAGAACAAAGTCCACCTTACACTCCCAAAAAAATGAAATTGCTTCTTGGTTGAGTTTTAAAGCATCAACAATGCCTTGAAGCAAATTCCTATTTTTCAATTCCTAAATCATAGTGCATGTTTTGGCCTATAATAGTAAAGAAGTCCAAGTGAATGTAAAAAGATACAAAATATACTTGGAAGATGAATCATTAATGATATGCTTCAACGTGAGAGAGTATCTTTAGCTACATGAAGTTTATTTATTGCTATCACAACATTCGTGCATGTTAGAAATAGAGTCTTTGAGTAATCTAAATTTTTCAATGGATTTATTGTCCAAAATTTTGATTATAAGAAGGACTGTTGGTTGGCAATACTCTAAATTAATGGAGTAATTTTAATAGCTTTATTTTTTCTTTTGCAAAAAGATCTTCAATCATAATAGTAACTGTATAAATATTTAACAGAATATATTGTGCATATTACCTTATCATCAAGGGTTCTGATTTTGCTATCACATGCTGAAGCGGTTAAATCTTGCAAAAAGTAAAGAAGCATCAGGATAGAGGATTTGCAACTGTTGATTCCCCTCTCTTGCAACACGCTTCACCTTCACTTCTTTTTTCAATCTACCATATTTTTCCAATACAAGCATCTATAATATTAGTGTATTTAACTTTAAACAATGAGTTTGCAAAATGGTTAGTTAAAAGAACTATCATCTGAATTAGATTTAAGCTCAATTTTTCTAAAATCCTAGGGTTTGAAAATATTTCAGTCTCCAATAAATGCCCCATAACTCTATTGAAAAAGATATCCGTTTCCCCAACTATCAATCTAATGCCCTCTTTCATCCCTCGAAGTATCTCAAATTGTTGCTTCTTCTGGTAGTAGCTCGAGTGATGCATCGGTGTCAATCTCAATCCAATCTTCTTCTAATAGTAGTTGTATTACATAGATTTAGGTGTGATTTATATTATGGAATTGATTATTATTGTCCTTTTTAAAGTTTTACTGCAACATTGTGATGATGACAATGAAAAATAAAATGAGTTTATATCACATTCAATATCTCATAATATTGAAATAATACAAATTATAATACTCATATAACTACTTAGATAAAATAACAGTACCATTTATTTACTCCGTCAATCCTGATATTCTCTCTACATACATACATACATACATATATATATATATTTCCGATCTTTGCTAGTCTGTTAATATGCTATTGCACACAATAAATAAGAAAAAGTGCTTGAAGATCATTTCTAAATAAACAAATGAAACTGAATTCGACATGTTTTCTATCCACAGTGCAGCATACATCTTGCAATCGGTTGAGGCACATCCATTCATTCACTTTTGCTTTACATCGAATTGATAATATGAAAGGGAAAAGGAAATCACAGTTGCATACCTTTGTCTATGATATTAAAAACAAAGAGGTATTGGTAACTTTTATATATAAATTAATAAAAGGGGAAAAAAAGTTGGAGGAAGAAGTTATTGCTAATACAAATGGATAAATAGAAATTACTTTTGTATAACCGTATGGAAGCATTTTTTCATAAAATTAAATTTATAAGGAATTCCTATGATATTAAACTTATTAATCCTTGATTTTATTCATTTTTACAAAACTATTAATTAAAGCATCCCTTTTTTCAATGCGCAAAATACATTTTTTAAACTTTTCCTCAAATGAATTTACACTTTTTAATTTTCATAATCTAAAAACTACTTTTATCTTATAAATATAAAACAAAAGCAAATAATATATAATTAGATAATTTTTTAAACTCTAAATTTCAAACTGATATAAATTAGAGACAAAACGGATATGGATATAATATATATATATATATATACATACTAATAAACTTGAGCTTAGCATTGAGCCGAACCGATCTTAAATTGCTGATTTATGAGACGATGTAAGGTTAAACTAGGCCTAGCCCTTGAGAGCACGGGCCCGAGCCAGTTTGATTGAATCGGCCATTTAAGGGCTAGTTTATCAGCCTTTGAATATATTGCCCTTTTATTATTTATTTATTATTTTTTTTTATAAATTTCCTTTAATCTTATTCATGCATTTTCGTGAATTACTGTAAATAATTTTTTGTTCGATCTTATTTCTATTTTTTTTTCGAAATAATTGTAATACTTTATATAGTGAGAAAAGTTGCAAATTTTATTCTATTTCAAAATAATTAATTTAGATCATATAAGTATAATGTTAGTTAATATTAAAATTTTAAGTAAGGTTAAGTAAAGTAAGAGGAATTATAATTTACATATCAATATCTCATTCGAATTTTAGAATAAATTATCAATATAATTTGTGATGGTACTTTATGTATATTAGGAAATGAAAAAGTAGTAGAAAAAAATATATAATGTTTTAAAAAATTATAGAGGTGGAGCCGATTTGAATTGACGAATCAACCCAATTGGTTCAATTGCACACCGATTTGGAGGCTGGTTAAGGCCTACCTACTCTCGAGTTGAGCTGATTCAATAACTCTCCGAACTAGTTCACGATTTGAAATGGATCATTACACTGCACACATCAGCTTGTTGTTGTCTAGTTGCATTTGTTAAATAGGTCTAGCAGATGCGAATCGGTAAAGCGATTCTGAACCGGTAAAGCGATTCTGAACCATAAAAACAATAACGAGGATAGCATATTTCGTAACGTCGTCCAATATAAAATCGGTTGCCTCTGTATCTATATATTCTAGGGCGCTAGATAGCAGTTGCAGTTAGCATCATTTTAAATTTTATTGCAAGGACATCAATTATGAGCGCTCTATGTACTTTTAACTATTAACTAAGATGGCGATTGGCATGTGTCTGGATTCAATGCATCTTATCTTGACGTAATATTTTCAACCAAGTTGGACAACTCAATATGGAGTAAGTTACACGTTAAAGCTTTTGGATTTATCCTCTCAATATTTTTTTAATTTATTAATCAATAATTAAAACTACTTAAATTTTTTAGGAAAGTTGAGAGAAATTAGATGAAAACGATCAATTTCAAAAGCATTTAATCCCAGGAAATAGCTGACCGACCAAATCTAAATTCACATGTTGAAACCCTTTTTACTGTCTAAATTAGGGACTTGTTAAATTTGCTTATTATAATTATTAAGGATCAATAGGTAGAGTTTGATAGCGTACATTAGGCTATCGATTTTTAAATTTTGAAATTAACACTGATCTTATGAAATTGTAAAACCATGTTAGAGTTTAAACCCTATACCTTGAAATAATATAATTAAATTTATATAATGTGATGGAACGTAGAAGTAATAATTAAGGCTTTATTTTACATGGAAAGTATTGCATGTTGAGGAAGAATGGGAAGTCGGCTTTCGGAGTAACTTCTTTTGTTGTTGGGAAAAGAAAAAGTAATTTCTTTTGTTGGATACTGAGAAAAAAAGTTTTTAATAGCTCCAAATTCGCTTTATCCTCGTAGAGAAGTTTTCTATGTATATTCCATTTTTGCCCTAGTTGCTGCCATAACATATTAAAGCTCTTGTTGGACAAAGGTGGAATTTCGAAAATATCGTGATGCTTTTATAACTCTGATTTCCATTCCTTTATTTTTAGATACGATGATAATTTTCTGACTTCTTTCTATTGTTTTCTTTTCCTTCACATTCGTTTCCCTTCATTTTATTTTTATATTATAGACACCACCGCAATAGATAAATTTGCTATTCGAATTACTCTCATGATGTGTATAGACAAAGTTTTCATGCTATAACTATCAAAATTTGGTGTTTTACATATTTAAAAAAAATAAAATGATTAAAATATCCTTTCTACTCAAAATTGTCATTGAATTCAATATTTTATCTAAAATCACCAAAAAGTCCATAAAATCGGAATGTAAAATTGAAACATAGAAACTTAACATTCAAAAATTTATGTAAAATAACTTTCAAAAACTGTTGATATACTTATAATAGTTATAAAAAATATAAAATATAAGACGAAAATAAAAAAAATAAAGAAATGAAGTTTTTTTTTTCATAAAAAAATCTTACTTTATAATCTAACATGTGCAAAGATGACAAATAGAGTCTAAACTAAATTTTGTTTTCATTATTTTGTTTGAAAAAAGTAATGAATAAAAGAGAACCAAATAGTTAAACCCACTTTGAATGATCGATAGTATAATTGGAGTATATAATTATCCTTAAAACTATTGCTATTGGGTTGGAACAAGAATAAAGATTATAAATATTGAAAGATATTATGAAAGTATGAAAGAGAAAAAATATTATAGTAGGATAAATGGGATTATATAATGCCATAATAGTTGATAGCTTATAGATAGAAGCCTAATTGTATTGTTTTTTTAAGCTCGTTCAACTCGAATATGTAAAATTAATAAATTTAATTAAAAAAACATAAGTTTTTATTGAGTTTAATATGTAAATTTGATTAAAAACATAACTTTATAAAACAAAACGATCTTATACTTATGTTAGCTCGAATAAATCTCCTAAAACTTAATTGCATAGAATTGCATAAGTGGTATCGTAATTTTGACAACAATGTTTATATTTTTTATTAAATATCATGCTACTTATTATATAGATAAAAGATAAGGTGGTTAGTTTAGTAAATTTTTATATGATAGTGTTTTACTCAAGCTTATGTTTTTCTGCTAGAAGTCACCTCTTGTCTACTATTCATATTGCACAATTTTGAAAAGTCATATTATTTTCAAATAATTATCATCTCCCTTATTTTTTAAATTAGTGGATGATGTAGTAATTCCCTTTTGACTCATCCATGATTACATGCTTTCTTTAACCATACAAATCTATAATCTATATATTTCATCATTTGAATTTATAATTTTGAAAAGTTTTAATGCTTAACTACTAAAATTAAAAAGTGTTAGGTTCTCTTTAACTTGGTTTTGATGGTAATAAAAAAGGATCAATCGATCACGGTTTGTGTAAGATCTGTGTTATAGATAATATATCGTTGAACCTTTAGTAGAAGAATGTATAAAAGAAAATTTAGAAGAAAAATGCATGAAGAAGGTTTAATAGAAGCATTAGGTGATGAATAAAAGAATATAGTGTAGAGCATTGGTAGAAACTTAAGTAGAAGATTGCCGGCACTTATAACGTGATCTGGAGTATTGCAGAAACTTGTGGAGAAGTTTCAAGAATACTCAATGAAAGACCAATAGAAGATTAGGTAAAAGTGTTAACTTGAAGTATAATCGAGGAATATGGTTAAAGATCAGATAGAAGCTTTGACTGGAGAAATGATAAAATTACATGTAGAAACTTCAGTAGAAGGTTGGAAGTAATATAAACTAGAGAAGTGTTACACCTCAAAGTCGCAACAGTTTTACTGTGTAAACTAACTTATGACAGTAACTGACCTTATAGTGTCTATTATAGATATGATTTACACAAGACATTGATGACTCCTCGCTTTGAAGTAAACGGTTCAATTAAGACTTTAGCTAAAATTTACATAACAAGTTAGAACTATCATTTATATATATATACATCCATATTATCTCAAAATCCTAAGAAATTACATAGACTATAATAGTCGCTAACTTACATATCATACACCTCAATTCATATACCTACAAATACTATCAAGACATTAAAAGACTCAATTGTGTGGCCATTGATCCTCGCTCCCCATGGTTTTAAAAGAAAACTGACCTCAAGATAGTTGTAATGCGATATATTAGTCAAAAGTCAGAATCTGCAAAAGAATCTATACGGATATGAATAATTACAATCCAGTAAGTTGAATTTGAGACTTATGAATGTATATAAGCACAATCAGGGTTATCAAGTAATTATTTACATGAAATGCAACAACAAAGTGTCATCACATAACGTAGTCCGGTCCGTTGTAAAATCAGAGTAATTTCATCTGCTCTAATCCGGGTTGAGGAGTTTCCGTTAATGCAATAACTCACAACTAAACCTACGTTTGTGTAATGGAGACACCGCTCTGCTTAAGATTATCCTTTAAACTAATGCCCTCATCTTCACTGTGACCTCCTCTCCTATCACTTAGTTCGATTAAGAATAAGGAAAAGACCATTATGTTATCTAGCGTTATCTTTTTTGAAGGTGTTGATGTTTAGTTGAAGAATTCTAATGTTCTCCTTAAAGGTTTCAATGTACGTCAAATTAGGGTATTTAGGTCAATTAAGATTAAGTTTGATTTAAGGTAATCGGACAATTCCACACCAATCCAATCATAATAGTCATCAAACACAACACAGATTTCAGCATGAAATCAGATACGCAGGCACATGCATAAAATTACTTATCATCACAATCATACACAATCCTAAGCTTCCGAGTATTCTAAAATAGTACTTCAAAATATGGTAAAGTATTAAACCCAACTTACTTGAAATCTTTACTTGCTTACTTAACCAATTACAGGTCAACTCGTTTTCGTATATCCTATAATATAAATATGCTCTTTAATATTCATATCTTAATGATATATGTATATTTTAGGTTATGATTTGACTCAATTATTCATATATACATATTAGTTATTATTGATTCCTCCTAAATTAGTTTAGGATTCGATTTCTAAATCCGATTCCTAAATCCGATTCAAAGTTTTAAATTGGTTCCAACTACGAGTAAATCCTAAAAATTCTTGTCAAACCCTAATGTGAATTTAATCACATCAAGCTTAAGTATCTTAAATATCACACTTAAGCTTAAATTAATATTCTAGGTCACTCGATACACTATAATCTTCATTAGTATATCGAATTTACTTCTGAGGTAAGAAAATTTTACATTTTTCATATAATTACCTAAAAATAAATTTTATACCATATTTAATATGTATTAATATTATTATTATATTATCCAATTTAACCTATTAGTTTATATCTATTATAATTACAAGTTCACATATTCTTATAATTATATATATTTACTACATAATTCCCATAATAATTACATTTAATACTTCAAGTGCTATGATTATGTTACCACATCAGAGATTAACATCCCTAAACATTTAATTACCCTCTAAATCAATAATTAGTCATTTAATTACTTTATTAGTAAAAAAATTACTCATTTTATTCATCATTTTAAGGCTTAAAAATTTTAAAAATTAATTTTTGAAAAAGGGTTTCATAGCACTGTTATATATCACTTAAGTAGTCTATAAAAAAAAATTCGAGCTCAAAACTACATTCCTAAATCTATTTATTTCTAATTTAAAACATGCTCGGTTTCTTAAGCACACTATATCTATAAATATAATTAAACATAATCACTATTTTTCCCTAAATTTACATACAATAAATCATCAAAATAATAAAATTCATAATTTTCTAAATATAAATAATAATTTTTGTAAAATCGATTGGAAAATTGGACTCATTGGTTTCTTGGGCTTTTGGCCACCAACACCAATCAGGATGTATCGACTAATCCAAGCATAAGGTTTGAAGTGTGGTGGTAATGGTGACTTGGTTCCAGATGGTAGTGGTGTGCGAGTTTGACTTAATTACTCTAATTACACAGATTTTTGGAATTATTTTGAAAACCCAAATTTTCTTTCAAATTTTCGACCCTCTTAATTTTCTACAACTCTAAACAAACCAAATGAGGTCCTATAAAATTTGGGCTATTTATAAGGCTCTAAAGAAATTTTGGTGCATTAATTTTGGCTAGACATGTGCATTATCTACTTCCATTTGCCTTTCTAAATGGATGAATTTAATTGACTAATTTTTTTTTTCTTTCCTCAATTGCCACAACCCAAATTTGGATTTTTATCTACTTCTTTGATTTTTTCTTTATTTTTCCTTGATTTTTTTTATAATTTTCTTTAATTATTTGGCAGTTTTTTAGCAATCTTCAAGCATTTTAGGTAATTTCATGTATTTTTACTTGTACATAAATACATATGGAGTGTAAGTAAATACTCATAAATATTATTTATGTTATTATATGACTTTTAATGTGCATATAATTTATCTCTAACGATTCGTTAGTTATTAGAATATATTTTACACATTTCTAATAGATAATAGGTAATATATTTAAATTTTAAAAATTTTATATTATATCATTTTATTACTTATTTTCTTAAATTCAAATTTATGAAGTTACTTTTACAAATAATTCTAGCTTTGTTTTGTAATTTAGTTTCAATCGAATTCTTTAACCGATCGCTTTAAACTTTATGTACTAAGTTCGATCTTACGATTACGGGGTTTATATTTAAGGCTTACAAGAAGTACAGATGGAAAACTATAAAAGTACTTGTAGAAGCATTTGTAAAAGATTCACACAATGCATATCGATTAGACTATTGAAGGTGTAGAAGGGCAAATAGAAGCTTTAAGGAGGATAAAGGATGATAGAACACCTAGCTTTACTAGTTAATTATATTTAGGAAATAAAATTAACCCGTTCCACTTAAGTAGGAAAATTATCTTTAAAGATTATTTTCAATTATAATTGAAGCTACTTAGATAACATTCAAGCCTAATCCTATAGACTAAAAATCAAATCATGATTAATACGTTTAAGTACCGGAACAAATTTCAGATTTTCGATAAGGATGACAAGATTTGATGTATATCCACAAAATTGCAACTTTCACCAAGACATTAGTAAAATATCAACTTTTGAATGTTGGAATTCAAGATATAAATACCAAAAGGTTTCAAATAGAAAATGACATTAAGCTAAGAAGAAATCAATATACTGTTTACGAGATCAAGAACTAAACTTCAAAAAACTACATTTTCCTCCTTCATTTGTTTAATTTCTTGAATTGTATCGTGTCTTTAACTTTTAACTTTGAAAGAGATAAAGTTGTATTGCAGCCTATGTTTAGTCTGTTATAGAGACTAGTAAGATGGAATAGTTGATTGTAATGGTCGAAGAGACATGATTGTGTACTCTCTTTTAAAGTTTGATTTATTGATATAGTGAAACAATTGGTGAAACGATTAGATTCTCAACAGTAGAGCTGGAAGATAGGACCGATACATGAGGTGAGACCTTTATAAAATCCTACACTTAATCTTCTCACCTTATTTCTTTTAATTATTGCTTTAATTCAAGTATCAACCTATTTTTGCACTTGACATATCTTGAGGGGGGTTATATCTTTTAAAAGTTCTATATTTTATTTTCAAAATGTTTATAACAATGAATTCACTCCCCTCTTAAGGAGACCAACAAAAAGTTTTATTTGATTGAGAAATTTTAGAAACTTTTGATGCCAAAAAGTAAAAAATTCTTAGTATAAACACTATTCTTTATTTCTTTGGCACACCCGTTACATTTCTTTAGTACACCCGTTGCTGGTATATAGTTCGCTAGTGTATAAATGAAAGAGAAGAAATGTGATATTAATACTAAATACTAGTGATACGTAACAATACATGGTATATACAATGCCTCATTGAGAGAATAAACAGAATAAGGAACTTTATAAATCATTCTTTATTCAAACTTCGTGTTTAGGAAACATGCAACTAATTGGCAGGAAGAATTATTTTATTAAAAGAATCATAGGAAGAATTAGCATATTCAGGATTAAATGTTATCAATACAGTTTAAATAGTATAAACACTGTTCTTCCATTGTAATAGAAGATGTTCGAGTACTTTTGACTTCTTCTTTAATATATGTAAATTTGTCAGAGAAAAAAAAAAATGGAGGATTAAATATTAGTCAGTTGTGTCTTAACGTGTGGCGATAGATTTACCAATTCAAACTCAGCCCACCGTTTACATTCTCCAATCAGAACTCAAAGCACATTACAGGGTATCTCTAGGATATAAATTACAACCGATGATTATGGACTGTAATTATAATAATATAAATATATATTTATATATATCAGCCGTATAACGGCAGGAGCTGATTAATTATTGTGAAAACGTTGTATCCTCGTGATGGTTTTGGAATCCTATGTTCAAATTATATATTCAAATAAAGATCCTTTTTCCTTTGTTACACTTAAACAATTGGTATTTGTCTAATGAAAAACAAAATCTAAGAGAATGTTTAATTTGGAATGTAAAAAGACAATTAAAGCATATAATAGAATCATTGATCTACATTATTTTTTGAAAATTGTGGCATAATTGATATATGCACGATAGAAAAATAGCTTTGACATGGGATTATTTATTTATCAAAAAATGTATCTAAATATGTTTAGTGTCTTAAAATGGTTATATATAAGTTGCATTTAGTTGTAAAAATTGGACTGGATAAAGAAAATTGAATAGGATAAGTATAGGGAGGACTGAATAGTATAAGCTTATTATACCATATTCGGTTTGTACAATATATGATACAAATTTTATATTAAAAAATAAATTATTTATGTTATAAAATAAAAAATTTTTAATATATAAATTAACTCAATTTTATAACATGGAAAGATATGTTTAAGAATGTAAAATATTTTTATTTTTATTTTTATTTTCTTGTCTATTGAATTTTATTTTTGTATCATGGTGTGAATGAGACAAAATTTGGACTTTTTATTCTATTTATCAATCTAATTTTTATCCAATTACCAAATAAAGTTGTAAATCAAATATATGACAATTTTTTGTCTTGTCTAATATAGTAGAAATTGTATAACAAAACACTATTATAGTATTTCTAATTGAAAGGGTTATGATAAATGGAAACTTTTGATGATAGTAGAGTAGTAGCAGAGGGTGGATATAGCAACGAGTTGTGATATGCTCATCGTGTTTGTATTGCATTCATAATGTGTGAAGAATATATTGCATTGTATTTTATTTATTTTGTTTTTTTCTGTACGTGTACAAATTGTGTACGTGTTATACGATTATGGTAGTTAGACTTTAAGCACCAGTATATAATACTTTTTCTCCTGTAATAATAATAAATGAACTTTAAACTACCCTACATATAACACAGATTTCATTACTTTTCGTCTCTCTTCTCTGTGCTCTCCAACTTCGTAGCTTTCATGAAGATTTAGATATCGACTTGTTTCTACTTTTTCAAATGGTATTGGAACATCTTATACGAATTCTGACCACATTTTTTTAGGGTTGTTTTTTCTCGAATCAATTACTAGATAGCATAGTATGGCGAGTTCTTCAAATCAATCACACATTTGAATTGGAAATGAATCACTCGTGTATCCTTTGTTTCTCTCGAGTTCAAATAGTTTGAGCATGATAATTGGGAATATTATTTTTAATGGTATGAACTATTTGAGTTGGAGTCAATATATTAAAATTTGATTAAGTGCAAAGATGAAGTTAGGTTTACAGATGGTACCATTATGAAACCAAATGAAAATTCAATTGAATTTTTTAAGTGGACTAAACGTGATTTCATGGTGAGAATTTCGATCTTGAACTCCATGTGTTATGACTTTTCATAGAATATTCTTTATACCCACTCTACTAGAGATCTTTGGTTGGAAATTAGAGAGCAATATGGGCAAAGCAATGCACCTTTAGTTTTTCAAATATATCATGAAATTAGCAATATTAATCAAGGAAATATGTCAATAGGTTCATACTTTAATAAGATGAAAAGATGTTAGGATGAAGTCTAAACTTTGAATGGTTATCTAAGTTGTTCTTATGATAGATTTGATTATTGCACGTGTGGATTTAAGGAGAAATTGATTGAATATGAATCTCAAATGAGACATTTGCAATTCTTGATGGGAATATGTAAAGTGTATAAAAGTGTACGCAATCATATATTGTCTATGCACCCTCTGCCAAGCACAAACAAAGCATTTTGCTTAGTACAACAGATTGAAAAACAGAAGCAAGTAACATCATACATGTCTAGTGAAGCAAAAATGTTAGCTCTTTTTTATGAACAAAACCCAAGTGCATAAAGGACCAAATGAAAGAAGAAGTAGGATTGGAAGTGGACCAAAATCATATTGTAAACATTATGAAAATGAAGGTCATACCATAGACAATTTCTTTCAAATTGTAGGTTACACTGAATGTCATAAGGAAAAAGGAATTTTTAGGAATAATAGAGCTGCTACAACTAATCAATGTACATTAGATAAGGCAGAGGGTTTTCGAATAGGAAACACTCATTTTGATAATATTATTAACAATAATAGTGGCTATTCTAGTGTCTTTCATGCAGGGTCAACTTCAGGATCAGATGAAAGTGAGAAAATACAAGCTCTTTATCAAGAGTTGATGTGGATGATGCAATACCAAACAACCATATTAGGTTAGAGAATTAGTATGTTCAATATTTTTTATAAGAATCAACCTCTTAGACTGATCATGCGTAGCCGAGTTAGAGAACTCTAAGAACTTGCTCGAAGGATAGTAGCTTTAGGCCATAGCTAAAACGGAGATTCCTATTTCGAGTTAATCCCTTGTCAACTTGACTATCAGATCCTTACATGCGTCAGATTTGCCCTTGTTTAGTAGCAACGCTTTATCTTAAGAGATAACCTAAGAGTAGCCGAGGCGAGCTCCCAACCTGACCATAAGCATTCGATCCTAAATCAAGTTGATTTCTCTTCAAAAAAACTAATTGGTCCCCAACCTGGTCCACATTGGGTCAACCCTTGACTACACGCGTGATTCTATTTCTACTTATCTTGTACCATATTTCTCCCATCTAGACGCCAAGCGATACGTGTCTTCTGATACAATATTCCAAAATGATTCTTTCTTTTTCACACTTAATATTCTTTATCCCTTTTACCCTTTTTAGTATGTCCTATATAACCTAGTGTAGAATACCCTTTTATCTTTTTACACATGTAAAGTTACCTTAGTGGATGAATATATAAACTCCTACTTTCTTGTATGCAGAAAATCATATATCTTCAATACAGAATTATTCATTTGAGCAACCTTAGTATTCTCATTATCATTAAGCTCTTATCTATTCTCTTTAATAAGGAGTAGTGGCAAGTGATCCTTCAGTTTAAACCGGTGTGTCATATCCGACGAATTGTAGGCTGAGTAAGATCGAGTGGTGCATCGTATCCATTCGATAGCTACTGGGTTTTGCTAACCTTTCTTTTGTTTCTTTTTGGTTCATTTCATTGTAGTGCTTCTTCGTGTGTTCGATCTTAGAGACGCATAACTTTTTCTTATTTTGCTGCCATTAATAGTAGGATGATCATTAGATAGTTGATACTGGAGCCACAAATCATATGACCCCTTTTGATTTACTTTTATTTGACCAAAATATCCTTGATAACCCTATCCAACACAAGTTACCTAATGGAACAATTAAACTTGTTCATAAAAAAAGGTTATGTTATCCTTAATCAATATCTTAACTTACATTATGTCTTTTATGTACCCAACTTCACAATTAACTTGCTTTCACTAAGTAGACTTCTTAAAAACAAAAACATACAAGCCAAATTTAACCCATCATGCTACACATTATAGGACTAGAATAGTATGATTTTAGGAATAGCAAGCTTAAATCATAATTGTACTTTATGAGAATAGAAGCTGTGAAAAGGTGCTTGTTTTTCTAAATACACAATAGAACTCAAGTTTATCATATAACAACTCTTTTTCTTGTAATAAAGATCAAGCTTATATGATACATTATAGGCTTGGTCATGTGTCTTTTTCGAAGCTCAAACACTTGGATTCTTACAAACATGTTAATGTTGTTGCTTTTCCTTGTGATGTATGCTAAGAGGCAAAATTTCACATATTACCTTTTGGTAAGAGTGATCATCATTCTCCTTTTCATTTTCATCTTTTACACATTGATTTGTTGGGACATTAACATGTTCCTAACAATTTTGGTGCATGATATTTCCTTATTATTGTAGATGATTTTTCCAAATGTACTTAGACCTACTTATTCTACTTCTTGCATCATAAGTTTCAAGTACTTTCTACTCTTGATACTTGCTTCAAATATATCTATAATCATTTTCATGTCACTCTTAAAATTGTCAAAATTGACAATGGTACTAATTTCATGTCAAAGACTTGTGTTTCCTTGTTCAATAGTCTCAGTATTTTCCATCATTAAACCATCATAGACACACCATAACAAAATGGGCATGTGAAGAGAAAAGATAGACACTTATTGGTTACTGCTTGGGTTATTAAACTTCAAGCCAACCTATTAAAAGAATTTTAGGGAGAGTGTGTCTTAAAAACTACATACTTTATCAATCAAATACCTATTTTTTCTATAGGATAGAAAAAACCTTTTGAACTTTTGTTTGGAAAACCACTTAACTATACACATCTAAGAGTTGAGGGATGCCTTTATTATGTGGGCACACATATCAATTCAAGAGATAAACTAGACCCTAGAGCAACCAAATGTGTTCTTTTTATTGGTTATTTGAGTGGTCAAAAAGGATGTAAAGCCCCTAAACTTAGTACTAGGAAAATTCTTTACACTCGAGATGTTTTCTTTGAGGGTATTATTTCTTATGGCTTATTCATTTTTTCTTCTAATTCTTTGGATCTCATTTTGGATATTCACCTATTTAATGGACAGGAAGTCTTTAGCTAGGTATTATATTCTTGTTGGTAACGCTTTGGTTTCTTAGAAAACCAAAAGGCAAAGGACCATTTCAATATCCACAATCGAAGTCGACTATCATAGTTTAGCTTCTACTACATAAAACCTTTCGTAGGTTTCTTATATACTTAGAGATCCCAAAGTGGATATTCCTTTACCTATTTCTTTATGTTGTGACAATAAACTTACCGTACAAATTGCTTCTAACCCTTGTATGCATGGGCATACCAAGCATTTGGATATTAACATTCACTTTACACGTAATCAAGTCATTGTTGGCTTCATTCATCTTCTTCATGTTCCCTCTTGGTTGTAGTTGCCAGGCATGTTCACCAAGGTTGTTGGTACTTGTCCTCTATCTTTCATTTGTCCCAAGTTAGGCTTAAGGAGGGGATGTGAAGAATATATTGCATTTTTTTTTTCCTGCACATGTACAAATTGCATATGTGTTTATAGTGGGGGTAGTTAGACTTTAAGCATCAGTATATATACCTCTTTTCTTGTAGCAACAATAAATGAACTTTTAGATTACCCTACATATAATATAGATTTCATTACTTTTTGTCTCTCTTCTCTGTACTCTCCAAGTTCGTAGCTTTCATGGAGATTGAGATACTAACCTATTGCTACTTTTCCACATAGTAATTGGAATTTGAGGATAATCATATTTAATTTAAGATTATACATATTTCAGACTTAAACAGATTATGATGAACATTCTTAGTTTGTATCATTACTGAGATCTCCGTTGGTACTTCTAGGACCATTATTAGGTTTAGTGAATAAAAAACATTTGTTGAGCATTACATATCACATGTATATGCACATAACATGTAAGTATTAGTAAAATTTTTATATGTATGATAATAGAACTATTGTTATCCCCATTTTGCATACGCATGAACATATCATGTGTAATTGATAGCCAATGAAACTCTTCCATTTAATTATTATTGGTTTTATAGTTATAGATTTCTAGTCTTATAGGCCCATTCCCTCCTATACGAAGAAGGGGGGAAAAATGTTTAGCTTCTACAATTTGTATTATTATGCTTTATGTCTGGTGCTAAGAATAAGAATGATGTCAGAATCAAACTTGCCTAGGGTTAGATAAACAAAAGAGTAGTTGATATGTCTCCAGGGTCGAACACACGAAGAAGCACTATAACGAAACGAACCAAAAAGAAACAAAAGAAAGGCTAGCAAAACTCGAGAAGCTACCGAATGGATATAACATATCACTTGATCTTACTCAGCCTACATTTCATCGGATGTGACATACCGGTCCAAACTAAAGGGTTACTTGCAGCTACTCTTTACTAAGAGGAATAAATAAGAGTTGAATGATAATGAGAACACTAAGGTTACTCAAATGAATAATTCTGCATTAAAGATATATGATTTTCTGCATACAAGAAAGTGAGGGTTTATTGACCCATCTATTAGGATTACTTTATATGTATAAAAAGACAAAAGGGTATTCTACACTAGGTTACATAAGACATACTAAAAAGGGTAAAAGAGATAAAGAATATTCAGTATGAAAAAGAAAGAATCATTTTGAAATACTGTATTAGAAGACACATATCGCTTGGCATCTAGATAGGAGAAATATGGTACAAGCTAGGCGGAAATAGAGTAACACGTATGGTCAGGGGCTAACCTGATGTGGACCAGGTCAGGGACCAATTAGTTCCTCTAAAGAGAAGTCAGCTTGATTTGAGGTCGAATGCTTATGGTCGGGTTGGGACCTCACCCTGGCTACTCTTAGGTTGTCTTTTGGAATAAAGCGTTGCTGCTGAACTAGGGCGGATCTGATGCATGTAAGGATCTAATAGTCAGGTTAGCAGGAAATCAGCTCAAAATAGGAATCCTCACTTTAGCTATAGTTTAGAGCACATCTTCTAAGTGAGTTCTTGGAGTCCTCTGGTTCGGTTGCGCGTGATTGGTCCAAGGGGTTGATTCTTATCATCTACTTACGGGTTAGAAAGATTTGTCCTCAAATATGGTGTGGTCTCTGCTCTTTCTTCTAAGACGCTTGCTGAGTCTTCTACTGTTGGTTAGTGAGGGATCAGATTGGACACATTGAAGGTAAAAGAAACTCCATAATCATTACGTAACTCGATTTGATAAGCGTTGTAGTTGATATTCCTCAAGACCTTGAACAGACCATCAGCACAAGAAGATAGTTTGTTCTTTCTTAAGCCTAGGAATTGTTCTCAGCTAAGATGTACCCATACTAAGTCTCCTAGGTGGAAAGAAATAGTTCGATGGCCTCGGCTAGCAATTTCTTGCTACCTTTTGATTGAACTTGGAGATCTTTTTGGTTATAGATTGGTGTAGCTCATGCAATTCTTAGGCTCGGTCGACTCCGGATTAACTATCTTCAATAGCTGCTCGAGTGTCGATCATATCCAGAGGAATAGTGAGGTTAAGGCCATAGATGACCTCGAATGGGGTCTTCCTAATTGTGCTATGAATAGCTCGGTTGTATGCAAACTCCACAACTAGGAGGCACATATCCCAATCTCTCAAGTTCTTTCTTATGACAACTCTGAGTAGATTACCTAGCCATCAATCTAAGGGTGGCTACTGGAGCTGAATATAAGTTTAGTTTCAAGTCTTCTCCAAAGAGTTTTCTAGAAATAGCTTAAAAATTTTGTGTCCCAATTTGAGACAATAGTGTTTAGTACTCCATGTAGTCGGATAACCTCCTGCAAAAACAAATCAACAATATATAAAGCATTATTAATCCGATGGTATGGAATGAAGTGCGCCATCTTGCTGAAACAATCCACTACAACAAAGATGGAATCTTTCCCTCTGGATGTCCAGGGCAATCTTAAGACAAAGTCCATGCTAAGGTCGACCTAAGGTAAGGTTGGCATCGGTAGAGGCATTACTTTCTATGGGGTTCTCTCTTCCCCTTAGCATACTTACACACTTCACAACTACCAACTACCTTATGGATATCCTTGGCTAAACCTGGTCAGTAAAATTTCTCCTTCAACAGACTAGCAATCTCGGTCTCCCCGAAGTGACCTAATAATACTCTGCTATGGGCTTTCCTGACCAATAGCTCACGCATGGAGCAATTTGAAATACATAGCTTGTAGTCTTTGAACAGATAACTGTCCTTAAGATAATATCCTCCAGCAACTACCCATTAGTGATGAGTGATGAGTGATGAGTCAACAATTAGACCAAAGTGAAGGTCAGCAACATACTGCTTAGTGATGAGTGAGAATCCCAATAATTTTTTTTTGCAAATTGGTCAGTAAAGTTTCCCGTCGTGACAGAGCATCAACGGCTACATTTATGCTTCCCGTCTTGTGTCGAAGGACATACGAGAACTCCTCCATAAACTCTAACCACTTAGACTGTCTCTTTAAGAGTTTGTTTTAACTCTCAAGCTGTTTCAATGATTCGTGGTCAGTGTAAATAACAAACTCTCGAAGTAGCAGATAGTGTTATCAAACAGTAAGGGCTCAAAAAAAGGGAGTACAACTCCTTCTCGTATATCAAATAGTTTAGGGCTGGGCCACTTGGCTTCTCACTATGATAGGCAATGGTTCGTTGCTCTTGCATCAGGACAACACCAATTCTAACTCCCAATGCATTGCATTCTAATTCGAAGGGCTTGTCAAAATCTAACAGTGATAGGATAGGTGTCAAGGTGAGTTTTTCCTTGATCTCTCTAAAGCTTTGTTCAGCTCGGTCGTTCTACCTAAATCCTTCAATCTTCTTTGTCAATTTGGTCAAGGGGCTAGCTATTGTACTGAAGTTCTTAATAAATTGCCTATAGAAAGAAGCTAAGCCATGGAACTTCAGATCTTAGTGACATTCTTTAGTGTCAGCCATTCCAAAACAGCTTAGAGCTTTTCTTCATCTACTCAAATTCCTTCCCCTAATACTACAAACCCTAGGAATATCACCTCTTTCTAGCAAAACGTGCACTTCTTCACATTTTCATACAACTTCTCAATTCGCAAAATATCAAATACTTTACGAAGATGTTGAACATGGTCGTTCAGGTTAACATTGTATACTAATATGTCATCAAAGTATATAACTACACATCTCCCAATTAAAGGCTACATTACATGGTTCATTAACTTCATGAATGTACTTAGCACATTACTAAGTCCGAATGACATGACCAACCATTCGTAGAGCCCGTGCCTAGTCTAGAAGGCAATCTTCCATTCATTACCGGCCTCATGTAAATCTAGTGGTAACCACTTCGTAAATCAATCTTAAAAAATATCTTTGCGCCATGAAGCTCATCCAACATGTCATCGAGCCTTATTATCAGGTATCTATATTTGACAATAATTTTCTTAATTGCTCGACTGACGATGCATAAGCACCATTAACCATCTTTTTTCAGAACAAGTAAAGCTAGTACAACACAAAGGCTTATACTCTTTCTCACTTATCCCCACTCTATAAGTTTGTCCACCTATCTTTTTAGCTCGACAGCCTGTTCAAGGTTCATCTTGTATACTAGTCGGTTTGGTAGAGTGGTGCCTAGTTGTAGATCAATACAGTACTCTATGCCTCGGATTGGTGGCAATCCTCTAGGCAACTCTTCTAAAAACAGGTCGGAGTACTCATCTAGTAAGCTTCAAATCTTGTCTAGAAAATCCTGTAATCCCTTCATCTTTAACAATTTCCTAACTATAAAGAACATGGGTTCATCAACCTTCTCAGCAGATCAGAGCTCTCTATAGCTCATCACCAAGGCTTTCTTTTTACTAGCTCGGGTGAGATGATTGTGGGTTTCATTCACTTAGGACAGGGTCATGAGTTGCAATACAATCTTCCTTCCATCCTTGATAAAGGCATAGTTATTCTTATACCCATCATGAGTGACACGTCAGTCGAACAACTAAGGTCATCCAAGTAGTAGATGTAAAGCTCCCATGGGGATGACATCACAAACTACTTCATCCAGGTACACATTCCTAACATTGAATGGTACGGTCACTTATTTAGTCACGTGCAAAGTACCCTTATCATGAAGTTAATGCAGCTTATAAGGTCGGGGATGTTTTGAGGCCAATAGGCCCAACCTCTGCATCAAGGATTATGCAACAACATTAGTACAACTTCCTCCATTCGCTATACTTGTGCATAATTAGCCTTTGATGGTACACTTTGTATGGAATAGATTCTCCCTTTGGTCTTCCTCAGGGTTTGGCAAGGAACTTAGTACTCGTCTCAAAACTAGGGTCATCACTTCTCTCTGGTCGACATAAACACAAGTCTCTTCTTCCTCTTCGGCCTTGGCTTTTCTAACATCTTCTTTCTCAAGCACACTTTAGTTAATACTGTCCACTACATCTCCTCGAAGCACTATGATACGTTGGTTCAGACACTTAGCGGCCATATGTCCGAAGCCCAAGCATTTAAAGTACTTTACCTCACTAGTCTTCCGTCCGGAGGTTTGCCCTTTCTCATATACTCTTGGGGTTGGCCTAACCTCGACTCGGCCTGAATGACCGACTCAACCCTACTGGTTTCCTCGATTGTCATTAGGTCAATCATTCCTATCCTCGACCCTGTATGGCCTCTTCAACTTAGCTTAAATAGGTTGGCACGATACTGGGTGTCACGCCCCGAACAAGAAGAGTCATAACAGTCCCGCCGTGTAAACTAATCTAAGATAGAAGCTGACCTCACAGCTGCTATCGTAGACGCAGTTTACACAAGGCGCACAACTCAACCAGCTTGAAACGTCTGTTCTGA
>JAMXBB010000005.1:1289606-1465135 GCA_024138015.1 Lumnitzera littorea | reverse complement strand
TTATTACTAAAATCTAACTTCACTGTAATATCTCGACTAACTTTTTCATTCTAGTTGCAAAGTTTGGGCTCAATTGGATAAGTTACCCTAAAAGCCCTAAATCTGAGCTCGGTTATCCTAAACTCAATTTTGGAAGCTTATACTGGGACTCGTGAGAATGTTTGCCCAGGTTGATTCAAAACACTACTCCTCTGCCTTTTGACCCTTTACGCTATCTTGATGGCCTCTTCTAAATTATAAAACCTCTATACTTTCATGATATTGCGAATCTAATACTTGAGACCAAAAATGAACCTCGATATTGTACGGGCCTCTGAATTTCTAAATTAAGTTTCAGTTCGATTTCTAAGTGCCGTTTTATACCCGAACTCTAAAAATTTGTTTTTACTCATAATGTGAAATTAATCACCTTATTTCCCAATATCCTAAATACCATCTCCCAACATCAATTATCATTTTAAAGTGTTTAAACTCATCCTAAATCAGATTTTACACTTAATTACCCTAATTTACAAAATTTATTATTTTTCCCTATTACTCATTTACTACATAATTAACTTAATAATTACATCTACACCCTAAATGCTACAAGTATCATACTTCATCAGATTTCAACATCCTAAAACATATAATTATTCACTAAATCAGTAATTAACCATTTAATTATCTAATTAACCATAAATTACCCATTTTATGCCTCATTTTAAGGCCTAAAAATTATCTAAAATTTTCGAAAATTAATTTTTGAAAAAGGGCTTAATAGCACCATTCTATATCATCTAAGTAGTTTACACAAAAAATTTAGGCACAAAACTATACTCCTAAGGTTATTTATTTCTAAATTGAAACATACTCGATTTTGCATGATTTCTTAAGGATCATATATCACGGGACATTTTTTTATCAAAATAATATTTTTCCTAAAAACTAGATACAAAAATATTCCAGAATAACAAAATTCATAATTTTCTAAGAATATTTACTATTTTTACAAAATTACACAAAATCGAGATAGAAATTGAACTCACCGATTTAGGTAGCTTCGGCCATCGTCGGTGGCCATGGGTGTGTTGGCCCACTTGGGTGCTGCCACCATCGTGTGGTGGTGGTGGCCGTCTACTCCCAGCTGCTCATTGGGTCTAGGTTCTCCTTACAAGCCCCAACTGTATAGTTTTCTTATTTTTTTTTTCCTAACCTTAATTTTTCTCTCAATTTCGCCTCTCTTTATTTTTCTCACTCTCCAAACTGACCAAATGAGTTTCTGAAAAATTTGGAGTATTTATAGAGCTTTAGGGAAATTATTGTGCACTAATTTGATTAGACAATTGCCTTATCTTCTTCCAATTTGACTTTTGTGTTGTTCTAATTTAATTAACTAATTTTTTTCTTATTTTCCCTAACTACCATGACCTATATCTGGATCATTCCTTATTTTTCCTTAATTAATTATGAATTTTCTTTAATTATTTATTATTATTTTAGCACATTTCGAGTATTTTAAGTAATTACGCGTATTTCTACCTACATATAAATTCATATATAGTACAAATAAATATTCCTAAATATTATTTAGGTCATTTTATGATTTTTAGTATACATATAATTTATCTCTAGCGATTCGTTAATTATCGGAATATATTTTACGCATTTTCGATAAATAACGAGTTATATACTTAAAATTTAGAATTTTTATATTCTTTTATTTTATTGTTTATTTTCTTAAATTCAAACTTACAAGATCATTTTTACTAATATTTCTGGCTTTACTTATAATTTAGGTTTGATCGGATCTTTCAGCCGATTGAAATCTTGAGTGACTGGTTGTAGGGCTTACATTTCTACCCCCCTTAAAATAGTTTCGTCCTCGAAACTACTATATATCTATGTATTACTTACTTACTAAGATTGATAGTTTATATATTATTATTACTCTAAAAATCAAAGAAACCACAAGTAATGCTTTGTATTCACTACATTAAGTTCTACTTTAGTTTCTAAGTCTAGATCTTCGTTCGGTCGTATCTTTACCTATTCCATGTCTCAACTTTTGAACTTCTAAACCTGATTATCTAGTATTTTTGGGGGTTACTTCATAACCTTAAAACCCATCTTTCATTCTACTGAACTATCTTCAAATGAAACTTTTGTGTAGTTTACTGATTAAGTTTTCAAATTGCTTGCTGATTAACACTCTACTTCTTCTCTACTTAGACCATTACTCGATGTCTTTATTTTCCTTCCTTTGCATTCCCTATTATAGATATCTAATTTTTGCCCCTCTATAGTTTAAATTTTTATTTCTACAAAAAGGGGTCCTAATTCAAAAACAAAAATAAAAAAAAATTAATAAAAGATAAAAAGATAATAAAAATTAACAAATGATGAAAATACTAAAAAAATAAGAAAAGAAAAAATTTTAATTAAAAAAGATTTTTTGTATATTTTTAGGAAGTAACTTTTTAGAACAAATAGTTTTTAGTTTTAGTTTAGTTAAAAAAATTTTATTTTAGGGAATCGGATAGTTTAAATATAATTTAATTGTATTGAATGTTAAGGCACAGGCCAATGACTTAACGGATAAGTATCGGAGTATTTGGGGTGGATTTAGTTTGAGGTCTTGGGTTCGAGTCTCAGCAGGCGTTAGAAAAACAACAACAGAAAAAAAAAAAAAAAAACAGGAGCCTAATCTCTAAACACATCATCCCTAGCCACACGTCTCTCAGCCGCTGATCGATACCTCATGCCAACAGTTCTTCACAACACACATTAGATCAATCCACGCAACAACAACCCCCTAACACACGAAGGCTGACCCCCTTTGCCAAATTTTACGCCTGACCACATTGAATTGAAGCCCACATAGAAGTCTAACGAGCTGCCGACGTCTCCCTTCAATCCACACGCAATCCAAAGACTATCCGAAGACTGACCGAAGTCCACATCCTCAATCCGAAGCCCACACCCTTGGCCAGCAACGCAGCACTGTCCACACATACAACACTCCACGCAGCAGCAAAATCGATTAACACTCCATCAGCAGCACCGCGACATATCTACGACTGTGCCGTGACTTCAACACCACACTGCTGCAGTACTCGTTAGAATCCAAGTCCACAACTGCAGATTCAAGCCGTGTGATTGGACTACATTGACCACCGACAAGCACCACAATTCACATCCAGCGTCAAGCCTGATCCATCTTCACTGCTGCTGTCTGCAATCCATACACATCTACAACAGGCAGTTCATCCAATGCCACAACGTCACTACGGATTACTATCCATTGTCATTGATTCATTGAACAACAACCAGGTTTGGCCTTGTTCGGTTCTTTCAAATTTTTTATTATTTTCATTCATCATGTTTATTTATTTAGTTATTATTGTTGTTGTTTTATTAGATCCTTATTTGCTGATGTTAATAACATAATATACAAGTAGTTATGTACATATATTAGCCTAATGGAGTCTTTTATTATTAGTGTATCTATGTGTATATTGAGTATGTTATATTTTATTTATTTTGATAGATAGTTGAAATGTAGTATGGAGCTTTGGATTTCTTTTGGGATTAAATTTTTATTTTATTTATTAACATTTCTTACCTAGAAAATTTTTTTAAAACTAAAAATCAATAAAAATCCCGTTTTAAAAAATAGGACTTTTAGAGAGTTTTTATAAAATAGAATAAAAGAATTAGTGAATTAAGACCTTTTTAGAGTTTTTTTTTTAAAAACTAAATTGATAATAACGTAAACTTGATCGATTTTCAAAATTAAAATCAATCAACACATTAAAGTTTTCGGAAAGAATTACGATCGTCTGATCCCGACTAGCGGGTACGTAGGCACCTTCGGGGCGACGATAAAATATGTAGAAACTTAGGTTTTTTTTTTCTTTTAATTTTATTTATTTGTTTATTTATTTTTTAGAAATATTATAATTAAAAAAAGAATCATAATTTCGATAAATAGATAGTGGTACCCGTTAAGGGTTTAATAGGTTAGCCCCTGAACTTGGAACCCTCTAGTTCTTCATTTAAAATTGAAATCAAAGACTGGTAGCAAATCGTAATCAATCCACCTAATTGGTTGTGGTTTCTTTCCTTTTTTCCGACCTTAGTCGAGTGGCGACTCCAAAAACTATTTTCAATAAAAAACCGGAATTTCTCAATTTTTTTAGTCGAGGATTAATATTAAATGGGTTAGGGTTTAGTATTAATCGAAAATGGAGAAATCAATTTTAAATAAAAGAAACCGAAAAATCAGGCTCGACACCTATCTTAGTATCAATCAAGGCTTATTTCATCATCATAGTTCTCTAATCGTATTGTACTACCTTATGACTTAGCTTTATGACCTCGCAAATTTTCTTATTGGTTTATTCTCCATTTATTCCTTATTTGATTGTTTCTTAAGTTTTATTTGTGATCATTAGTGATTATAAGTTTACTTCATATTATCACCTTTCCTCTCATCCATAATCTTCTACTTAAAATGATTATACTATTGTCATAGCTTCTCTTTTGTTCTTTATACAGCATAGCATAGGATTAACAAAAGCAAATTTGGTAAATCTCGACTTTTCTCTATCTCGGATTCAAATGAGATGGTTGACAACTCAATTTGATTTGACTTGACTCGACTTGAATATAACTTTTGACTGACAGACTCAGCAAAAGAGACAGTATTGAGATTATTACTGGACAAGACACGACATGATAGAATATACTGATAGAATGAACATAACATGAGACTCAACAACAACAATTTGACAATTTCAGATTTGCCATGTCCCTGTTGGATTATCTGTTGCAAATGCTAATATGAAGTACATTGTAGCTTTATAGCTTCTTCGTATACTGGATTACCTCAATGGATTTTTCCTCTAATAACCAATTCAACATTTTTAATATCCACCGAAATACCTTCTCCAGATATAACGAGCTTAATGAAAACGTATTCTCTCCTCCAAAAATCACATGTCTTCCATTTCAATATACTACTTATGATCACTCAACTTCAATAATGCTATCCACAAATACTTTATATATCAAAATACTATTGACGGATACCTTAACAAGCATTTTCATATACAATTAACATGCATTTCTTTCTCCTAATTCTGTGAATACAATTTATGCACCAATCCTATCTTGATATCATTCCAATCTAATATTATTCTAGAAATTGACAGTCACTCCTCTAACTCTTAAGGCTCATTTATAACATCCAATACAGAGTTTCGATCATAGGTTTGATTCTTGATTAACTTAATCATGAAATTCAAATATCTACAAAATAATCTTCAAAGATACATTTGAACCTTTATATATTACTAGTAGATCCAATACTTATTGGTATTTTTTTCAGTCTCTTCTTTATAAATATCAACTAACTTCTCATAATCTACGATTAGTAACTTTTCTTTTAAATTTCATTTCCATCATATCCTACGGTTCTATGGGTTAATAACCTTCCTCCAATATAAATTCTAACTGATAGGTAACGATAATATCAATCACCTTAAATCCTTTTCCGTTCACTAGTTTCTAACTTATAGGGAAGGAATACTTTAATATCATCATTATACTTGCATTTAATCCATTTGTATATTTTATGGTGAGGGTACTCATCAACCAATCCTTTTGTTCATATTTATTATTATTCAACTAAGATCAAATGAGAGTCCTTCAATTAAATCACTGCTTATTTTCTAATCCCTTTAAACTCGGATCCTTAAATACTATTTGTGATTAACATTCCTTATCCTAATTAGTTTACTAATAGATAACTGTCTTATAAAATTTACTTTCTGGAGAGTTATATCTTTCTAGATTGATTTTTAGGATAACTAAGTAATTTTTTATTAAAAGTCCTAATCATCTCCAACTTGTTGCTTTAATCCCATCTCCATCATCTCTTATTACTCATCCTACTATTATTTGAGGGTACCTAGATACATATTCGATTATAGTTTACTTGACAGTCTTACTTCATTTCTCATGTATCATTTAATAACTATCCATCTCATATAACTAATTATAAGTACCATATAATGATATAATTTCACTTGCCTCAGCACTACATAAAGATTTATTATCCATTTCATAATTATTTGGCTTCATTCACACTTAATTATCACTCCAAACTATAATTCTTCAATTCATGATTCATTAAAGGCCTAAGAATTCTTAATTTGATTGTAGCCTCATAACACTATTTCTTCTACTATTCTTACACATATAAAGGACTTCTAAAATTGATCACCAAAATATATTTGATCTTTTTACATTCCTACCTACAAATATGTCAATCATCATTGTATTTGTACATGTCTAAAAGAATACACTTTCGTTGAGAAGTATAATTATATCCATTAAGAGATCGTTAAGAAATCCACATATATGAATAACTAACGCAGGATCGATTCTAATTCTCAGGAAAACATGATCAGCTATCATTCCATATCCATAATTCAAATTACTTATAACAACTATTCATTCAAAAGAATTCCACTACATTTGTCTTCTAATTAATTCAATATCATTTCCACTTGTTGATTTAGTATTTTATACTTCCGTAGGAAAATCAGAAATAACAATCATTTCATATACCTTATCATTATCAGACTCCTTATTATTGTCATCATTTATTATCTCCTATATCGCATTCTCATTCTATACGAGATTTACTCCTAAATTAGGTTTGGATTCATTTCTGAATCAGTTTCTAACTTTTCTCTCTCAATGTTTTGTCTTCTTAGAATTCACTTTTATACCATGCTTTATTTCACTTTAGATTATATTACCTCATATTTATACTAAGCACCAAAGCGGAGATCATCTTAGAAATCTTATAAGTTTCGAATTCACCTTAATTTTTAATACATATCACCATATCTCTCTTTTTCCATAACTCAAATTGATTTCCATTGTTATTCATGAATCTCATCACTTCATCACATCTCACTGATTACAACACAACTTTATCAACAAACTTCTTAGGAATTTCATCCATAATATTAACATATCCCACTAACAAGTTCTATCAATATTCTTTACATCTCAACTTCTATATTAACCCAAAGATTCTTCTTCATTTAATCTAAATCACTTCAATAAATCACCAATTCTTACAGATACAAAGCACTTCCAAAATTAGTCACCTAGGACACATCCAATCCCCTTTTACATTCTTACTCACAAGTGTATAATGCACTATAGCATATGTACATATCTAAAGAATACACATCCATAAATGAGCATAACTATATATATTAAAAGATCAATAGGATCTTAACTTATATGAATAGCTAATCATATCATTAATTCAAACACCTAACAAAATATAACAAACTAGTACATTGTATTCATCATTCAAATCACTAATAACAATTTTTTATTTTTATTTTTAAAAGATTTCCACCACATTTATCTTCTCATTCATTGAGTATTATTTCCATTTGGTGATTCAGGACATTATACTTCAATAGGAAAATCAGAAATAGTAATCATTCTATATACTTTATCATTACTAAACTCCTCAATACTATTATCAACTATCACCTCATATACTGTATTCTCATGCTGTATATAATTTTAATCTATTCCAACTGATTCGAGAAAATGTGAAAGCCATTCAATAAACCGTTGGGGTTAATCATCTAAAGATTCATGATGTGCTAGTCGAAGTATAAGTCGTATTAATAGAATATGGTATCTTTCTTCTAACTTTACTACACATATCTTATTAACATCACTTGAGTTATAATCCTTTACTTCCAAATCATCCTTATTCAACAAGTCATTTCACATGATTCTCTATTATGCTAAAACTCATATTGATCTCCGTTATTGTCCATAAGTCTCATTACTTCTCATCAATTACAACACAACTCCATTAACAAACTTCTCAATAATACTGTCCATAATATTAACATATTCCAACTAACCAATTATAATATTGTTCTCCACATCTCAATTTTGGATTAAATCAGGGATTCTCTTTCATTCCACTTGAATCATCTCAACTAATCACCAATTTTTCCATATGATCCCATCACTTGAGTTAAATTCGATTAACGCCTATCTTAGTTTAGCGTTATAATCGCTATTTATCCTATAATTTATAGTACGATACTTTAATATCTCTTTGTTTCTACCCACTTTCAATATACTCCTAAAATGTCTAATTCTTTTAATTATTTATTTCAAAGCGAGTTTACTAAAACTTTGCTCTGGTACCAATTTAGAACTATCACGCCCTAAAGCGACAAAGTTATAACAGCCCCGCCATGTAAACCATCCTAAGATAGAAATTGGCCTTACAATCGCTATCTTAGACCTGATCTACACAAAGCATCCACGACTAACCCGCTTTGAAGTAAACGGTTTGTAATTTAAATAAATCATTTACCTAAGAAAGTGAGGAAATATATATATTCATTATAATTCAGTTATTATAATTAAAGTTTACAATATTTCTCCGTAATATATTTCCTAGTTATTACATTATTTAAAAATGAAAAATTCTAAAGTAAAAGCTTAGACCTTAAAAATATGTGTTTAGTCTTCAAATGTTTTTCCTCACTTCTCAGGATCCAGTAGTTGCTAGCTTCAGAGTAGTTATATGTCGCTTCTTAGCCAGTATTTGTACGACATCTATAAGGATGTGAGTAACACAGCTCAGTAAGTTAGGATGGATGACTTAAAACTATACCATAAACACAACAAGGTTATCAACCAACTTATTAGGTGTAATGCATGTTCAAGAAAATGCCATCGCACGATATTGTCCGACTAATCATGAGATTAGAGAAATTGCGCCCGCTTTAATCCGGGTTGAGGAGTTACCGTTAATGCAACAGCTCACGACCAAATCCAGGTTTGTACAATGAAGACCTCGCTCCTCCTGCGATTACCTTCGAATCATTGACTTCACCCTCGCCGTGACCTTCTCACCTGTCACTTAGTTTAACTAAGGATGAAGAAGAGACCCTTTACAATCCTGGGCTATCCCTTTCGAAGGGGTCGGTATTTGGATGGAGAATCCTAGGTTTCCCCAAATGGGTTACCATGCAAGTCCGATTATGATTACCGGTCGTATACTTGATTAGGTCCAGTTTCGGCTAATCAATCATTTCATACAAATCATACAGTACAAGCCAGAACAATAAACAGAATCATAGCATCACTCAAAATCAAGCACATGCACACAATCAACTATCTACCAAGCATAACTAAGCATAATCTCAAGCCTCTAAAATACAGCGTCGTATTAATCTCAACTTATCTCGACTCCTTGCTCACTTACTTGAGGTCCGACTCGCTCAGGCCATCGCCGATCATCCCTATAATACAAACGTGGTTTCAGTTTTGATATAACTATTATAAATTTGTTTTATCCTATAACATTTATTGTTATGTTTTGTTTAGGGTTTAATATAACTAATTATCTAGGTCTTAAGTCTTTTACAATTATTCTAAGTTTGGGGTTAGGTTCGAGTTCAGTTTCCACATCGATTTCTAAATTAAGTTATAGTTCGATTTCTAAGTGCTGTTTTATACCCGAATTTTAGAAACTTATTTTTACTCATAATGTGAAATTAATCACCTTACTTCCCGATATCTTAAATACCATCTCCCAACATCAATTATCATTTCAAAGTATCTAAACTTATCCTAAATCAAATTTTACACCTAATTACCCTAATTTACAAAATTTACTATTTTTCCCCATTACTCATTAACTACATAATTAACCTAATAATTACATCTATACCCTAAATGCTACAAGTATCATATTTCATCAGATTTCAACATCCTAAAACATATAATTATTCATTAAGTCAGTAATTAACCATTTAATTACCTAATTAACCCTAAATTACTCATTTTATGCCTCATTTTAAGGCCTAAAAATTATCTAAAATTTTTGAAAATTAATTTTTGAAAAAAGAATTCATAGCACTATTCTATATCATCGAAGTAGTCTACACAAAAATTTTAGCCTTAAAACTACACTCCTAAGGTCATTTATTTCTAAACCGAAACATACTCAGTTTTACATGATTTCTTAAGGACCACATATCACGAGACATTTTTTCATCAAAATAATATTTTTTATAAAAACTACATACAAAAATATTCCAGAATAACAAAAATCATAATTTTCTAAGAATATTTACTATTTTTACAAAATTATACAAAATCGAGCTAGAAATTGAACTCACCGATTTAAGTGGCTCCGGTCACCGTTGGTGGCCATGGGTGTATCGGCCCACCTGGGCGCTACCACCACCGTGTGGTGGTGGTGGTCGTCCATTCCTAGCTGCTCGTCGGGTCTAGGTTCTCCTTACAAGCCCCAACTACACAATTTTCTTATTTTTTTTTCCTAACCCTAATTTTTCTCTCAATTTCACCTCTCTCCATTTTTCTCACTCTCTAAGCTGACCAAATGAGCTTTTGAAAAATTTGGAGTATTTATATAGCTTTAGGGAAATTATTGTACATTAATTTGATTAGACAATTGCTTTATCTTCTTCCAATTTGACTTTTGTCTTGTTCTAATTTAATTGGCTAATTTTTTTCTTATTTTCCCTAGCTGCCATGACCTATATCTAGATCATTCTTTATTTTTCTTGATTTTTCCTTAATTAATTATGAATTTTCTTTAATTATTTAACATTATTTTAGCTTATTTCGCGTGTTTTAAGTAATTACGCATGTTTCTACCTATATGTAAATTCATATACAATACAAATAAATACCCCTAAGTATTATTTAAGTTATTTCATGATTTTTAGTATGCAAATAATTTATTTTTAACGATTCGTTAGTTATCAAAATACATGTTACGCATTTTCGATAAATAACAAATAATATTCTTAAAATTTGGAAATTTTATATTTTTTTAATTTTATTAATTATTTTCTTTAATTTGAACTTACGGGATCGATTTTACTAATATTTTTAACTTTATTTAATAATGTAGGCTCAATCGAATCCTTTAGCTGATTGCCTTAAATTCTACAAGCCAAATCTCGAGTAGCTGATTATGGGTCTTATACCTGGTAGTATCCCTATCTCACAATATCTACTGTACCATAGTATCGGGATTAGTTTCTCGGATCGCATTTAGTAGATGTGGGAATATCGCATACGATTCTTCCCACTTACTATAAACCTATTCAATCGCTTTGCTCTTTGCTTATCTAATTATCTTGATGTGAACAATATAATTGTATTGCTTGTAAATAGTCGCTTGCAAGTTTCTTACCTTAACGCTTGGTGACTCTTGAACATCCTTAATCAAAAAGTAGGATAGCATGTTTGAATCCAATTTCGAGTAATCCTGGCTAATTGTAGGATTAAGGCACGTGTGTAGACCCACAAACTTGATTATCACAAAATGTCCTGCATGTTGCTTCTTACAAGCTCGAAGTCTCCACTTATAGCCCTTTTCCTAATCAACGTATCTGATAGACCATAACGTTGGTTCGAAGTCCTTTACGATGAAGTTATGGTGGTTCATAACATGATGCAGCCTTACAATTTTTTATAGATGTTTTTACTCTCGAACCGCATGACCACCTTCAATTCATCCCTAAGGCTTCATTCACTACCACTTATACCATCATCAGTCACCAGTCCATCCTTTACACTTGACATGTAGAAAGGCATAGGTTCCAACATCTCGATCGTGTCTACAGATGTTGATAACCTATACTTCTAATTTTTTTGTCCACGCGATCCTTGTGCTTTTTTTACTTCTTGCAACCAACATTTACTCGGGCCAACGTCCACATTACAATCTGTATCATCGAAATCTTTATCAATGTCAACGAATGCTAGTTCATTCTTTACATTAGTATCTCTATTTGACTCGCTGGTGATCAAGACATTAGGTTCACTGGACATGCAACTGATGTTCGGTACGTGCCTCAGTGGGATCGCTCGGGATTTGGGCACCCTGGTTTCAACTTGCAGTCTAATATCATCGCTGAACTTGCAGTCTAATATCATCGCTGTGCCATCCGACATCATCCTCAATTGCGACAAGATTGGTAATAGGTTCACTTCATAAATTTCAATATATATTTCTGCAAAGCCGCTAACTCCACCACGTCCTATTGAGAAAGACATCAACTATTGGACATCATAACAATCACCAATGGGGATAGTACAGAACATATACCTAATCCTGCCTATGAGGGGGTATCTATGAATCAGCTCGATCTAGTGTGTTATTATGTCAACTTGAAGCCGATTACATATTATTCCAACTACTTGGTTATATGTGGCCCTAAATAGAACTTTGATTACTGTTGTCAGGCGTCTATCATACCGCACCCCATACTCTCCTTCCACAATATTTCCATTAACATAACAAATCTACATCATATTATCCATTATACATCTGTTTACCATATCAGCTATATAAACTTCAGTATGCGTGTGTACAAAAATTACCTTATGTTAGCAGACATTAATTTCTTTTCACAACTAATATTATGAAGGCTAATGAGTTTTATTGCACAAAATATTAGTAAATAATAATATTTATATTATTTGTTGTACTATTAATTTCTTTTTACATCTAATATTCTGAAAGCTAATGGGCATAATTAACAACCAATTTTCTAATTACTTGCATTATGTAAGAATTTTTCCTATGAAATTACTAAAATAATCTTGTTAAATCATCATTAAAAAAATTATATAATAATAATGTCTATGTTATTGTTATGTCATTATATCATTGCTCTTTTTCGAAGTACACATACCATCAATAATTATTTCGAAGTAAAGTTTGAAAATCTCGTATAATGAACGTTAAGAATACTTCTTAGTTACATCATTATATATGCATTATAATTTACAATAATTAGTATAATTTTTTTTAAATAACATATCACATATTTAATACAAATCAAAATAAGTATAAAATTACCAGTATATAACAATATACCATCATACATCAAGTGATAATATTATTTCTTTGAAAGATATATACTTAAAACGAATCAAAATGAGTAAAAATCATATATTTTCGTAATAAAGTTTAAAATAATATATCACATATAAATATACAGACTTATCTAAAAAATTATTAATATACAACAATGTACCATCATGTATTAAGTTATAACACTATTTCTTTAAAAAATATATACTTGAAACGAATAAAAATTGTACCTTTTTGTAGTATAATTTAAAATAATATATCAAATACAAATATATACACTTATCCCATAAATTATCAATATACAATAATATACCATCATGCATCAAGTCGTAATACTGTTTCTTCAAAAAATATATATTTAAAACGAATCAAAATGAATAAATATCATATATTTTATTATTTTGATGTCTGAGAGAGAAAGCGATGATAATGCACTGATTGGCTCCCGTTTAAAAAAACTTTCTATAATATAAACTTACACCATGCAATTATTCTGATTCTACGATTGAATCATAAAAAAAGAGACCTAGATTGCTGATTTGATTGAAGGTTTTCTCGGATAGTTAAAGAGAGAGAGAGTTTTTAAAGAACTGATTGCATGCAAACGAGGAAGAAGAATGGATAGAGTGAATATATGGTGCTAGAAATCATATCTTGAAGAGACGATTTTAAATGAGCAATTTTTGAGATAATTTTTTCAAATGTCACATTTTTATAATATTTTTGTTTGCATTATTTTTTCTTTTTCCCGTGTATTCCACGTGAAAATATTTACATGTATTGTCTTTTTAATCCAGAAATTTGTATGAATCATTTAGTCAAAATAATATTAAAAACGTACAAGTCAAATAATTCATGTGAAAACAGATCCTGATATCATCCTGTAAAATTTTCACGTCCCATCATCGCGTGTGCTCTCTCTCTCCCTTCTATAATTTCGTTTGACGCCTTCCCCTTCCTTTCTTGCCTTCTCAAACCAAAAGTTCAAAACAAACATATCAAGGGAGATTATGGGACCTGGAGACACTCATTAAAGTGTAAGTTAAAGCTTTTTTATTCACTTTTTTTTTTATGTATTTACTTTTTAAGTAAAATATATAATCAATTTTAAACATCTTGAAAAATTCCTTTTTGAGTCTTTCCATAGATATATTGGTAACCAAACTTCTATAAATTAAAAAAAAAAACCATGAAAAAAGCTTTAATAGTATTTTAATTTTATATAAATAGATTAATAACGTGTAAGTATTAATAAAATTTAAATATATAAATATAAAAATAATAATTTTTTAAAAATTTATATATTATTATTAATATTTATATTTTATTCATCAAAACCTATTAATATTATTTTTTATCTATATTAGAGCAAAAATCTTCCCCGTGAAAAGATCATATTCATGTCATCTCAAAGAGAGAATACAGATGTAGAAGTATTTAGCACCTAAGCTGAGCCCTCGTCTGACCAGTCAGTCGCTACCCAGCAAAACCAAATCAAACTTTGCCTTGCTCCTTTCAGAATCATTTTAGTTTCCCTAATCCATACCAAAATAAAAGTGTACCATAAAACTCAACGCACACTTCATCCCATAAATACCCCCTGCATATTCAGAATCCATCACTCACTACATCACAACCAAATTATTATTTCCTTTAAAAATATACACGTATATATACAACTCATTTCTATTTTCTAACACATAATCCACCCCCACTAACCTTATGATATCGGAAAAATTACACCGGAAGGAACTAAATTTATAGCGTAGGTGCAATAAATGGATTCGACTTCCGAAATCGGATCACCCGACCCGATTAATAGCTCTGGAGCGCCATCTTTAGCTATGGATCAACCCGGATCAGGATTGGGGTCTGCATCGGGGTCATCCCCGGTTCCGCCAAGCAGATACGAGTCGCAAAAACGACGAGACTGGAACACGTTTTTGCAATACTTGAAAAACCACAAGCCACCATTATCATTGGCCCGATGCAGCGGCGCACACGTGATCGAGTTTCTAAAGTACTTGGACCAATTTGGAAAAACTAAGGTCCACATACACGGGTGCCCATATTTTGGCGACCCGAACCCGCCTTCACCTTGTGCATGCCCGCTCAAGCAAGCGTGGGGTAGCCTTGACGCGCTCATCGGACGGCTGAGGGCAGCTTATGAAGAAAACGGCGGACGGCCAGAATCTAATCCCTTTGCTGCTAGGGCCGTTAGGATTTATTTAAGGGAAGTAAGAGAAAGTCAGGCTAAAGCTCGAGGGATTCCTTATGAGAAAAAGAAGCGGAAACGGCCTGCGACGGCAACGCCGACGGTGGAGTCGATTGGAGACGGTAGTGGTGGTCCGGTAGTGGATAGCGGT
Source organism: Lumnitzera littorea (assembly GCA_024138015.1). NCBI lineage: Eukaryota > Viridiplantae > Streptophyta > Magnoliopsida > Myrtales > Combretaceae > Lumnitzera > Lumnitzera littorea. The sequence continues at coordinate 1,449,802 of JAMXBB010000005.1, read as the reverse complement.
GGTCAGAGTTCTTGCACCACCACTAATGCCACTACTAGTACTAGCTAGTTATACGCAGGTAAATAAGTTGAGTTAGCTGGCACGCATGTCATGTTGGAGGGACAAAACCAATCGAATTATATATAATTTAATTTTTTTTTTCCTAAATTTCAAGGAATAGTTTACAAATTTTCGAAGTTATGAGTTCCGCTTCTGGTTACTAGTAGTATTCTAAATTTTAGTGTGTTTTTTATTTTTATACTGGCAATATTTGGAAATTTAATTAAGACCTTGTAAGTTTACATATGTTAATTTCTTGTATAATTCAATTCAACTGTGAAAACAATGCAATCGCAAGACCTAGTACAGCTAGAGAAAACCAAGACCCTTTTTTATGGTTGTCAGTCATTACTTATCTAAATTTTAATCACTGTAACTATTTAATTATCCACCGAGTTTTAAATTTTCTTGTTTAGAAATTTTAAATCTATATAATACAAATTCTTACGTGAAAGAAATTGAAAAATTCCTCTCCATTCTCTCAAATCGTATATATAAATATAAATAACAGGCATCTATGTTTACTTCAACTGTTCTACTATTCGATTTCTTTTTAAAAAAATAATTAGGCAGGTGACTGTAATAAATTTTTTTTAACAATATTTTTGTACGAAAATAGTAAATGATAAATCATTTTTTGCCATCAGTCATATTATATAGCATTTTTTTTTTTATAAATTGATAAAGTAGAAGACAGTAATAATTTTCTTTAGCTTTACATATGATGACAAGTAAAGCAATCAAGTAGAGAATCTACGGGAAAACAGTCCTCTTTTCTCTCTCTTCATTTTCAGTAATTAAAAACTAATAATAGTCTTCCGATCATTATCCTCTATAATTTCTTACGCATAAATGTCCCCACAATGCTCCGTCCTTTAATACTATTTTATTCTTTCTCTAGATTTCTCTTTGAATTCGATATCATATATATTTTTTTCAATTCGTATCTGACGATACTTGGCGAATGTGGTTCGCGAATCCACTGGTAGCGGTCTCTCTAGCATTGTAAACATCAAGAACTCAATTGATATTCTTAATAACGTTATTATGCTCTGTTCCATTATTTTGACATTAAATAATTTATATCTTGTTCTTGTTGTTTTGAATTGGTTTTTTGTGGTGTTAACATTATAACGATATCAGAATAGAAAGTTTTGATATATAAATCTTTTTTTTTTACCATGTATCTTGTATCTTGCACCGTGTAATCTTGTAAAACTTATAAATTGTTTTTTTTTATATGTAAATTTTAATATGTTTAGTTTTTATTTATTTTTCTTTCCTTTTAATTTCTTTCATTTATTTTTCTTTTTCATCGCTTTTTTCACTGAGCATTTTATACAAATATATCTATTTTAGTAAAATTTTAGTCTCAACTTTAAATACGAAATAAATAATTATAAATTAGACTTATTTGAGAGCTGACTTATTTTGATAATAAAAATATTCATATATTACAAATTGCAATAAATAAATTTTTAATTAGTATCCATAATGATCTTCTATGATATCAATAACTAAATCCTAATCTATTGATTAAAATTTTTTCAAACTTAATACAAACTCTAATTTAGGACAAAGGAAAAAGATATAAATACTAATTTCGATTAAATCATAACTTGAACAATATTAAAATCATAACTTGAACAATATTATATAAATTTATTACAAGATATTTTTCAAACCTAATACAAAGAAATTTTTGCATCAAAAGAAATAAGTTAATAACATGTCTTATTAGGTGGCTTCATACAAATTCTTTCTCTTTTAATTATAGTAAAGTTAGATAAATGAAAAAGATAGAGGAAAGAAAAGACAATAAAGAAAAGACTAAAGAGGAAGAGATTAACATGAGGATATTAGATTTAGTCTACAGTTTCTTATAGACTTGTTTTGTTATTTTTTTTAAGTTTATATAAATAAAACAATATTTTTTTTTATTTACTAATTTTATTTAATTATTATTATAGAACAGCTAGAAGGTACTTTAAAACCTATACCTTATATGTTTCACAATACAGGTTTCAAGATAGATGCAGAATACTCTGATCTTATATCCATATCAAATCCTATTTGTACAAGTCTCGAGAAATTATTATGTAGAATCCTTTTTGGAATCTATCTTAGAATCTATTTTATGATCTTAAATACCAATAAGGAATCTATTCAATTGAGTAAGACGTTGTATGAGAAGATTTCTTACTCATCTCTATCATGTTATAGTTATAGATATCTAAAAGTGATAGATAGCTAAGTATATAAACTATTTATGAGAATGTATGAAAAGATTGCAGATTTTTTATGTCATAGTTATCATTTAGCAAGGACCATTGGACACATAACTTTTATACCCTAATTTTTGTAACTTTCTTTTTACTATTCTAACTGTAACTCATATATATATATATATATATTTAAATATATATATGTATTGTAATAATATAGATGATTATAGTATCTTTAAATATCTAAGACACCGAAAGCTCATATGCTCTTTTGTAACGGAGATATTGCAGCTCAGGATCAATACGACTTCGCTTCTAAGGCAACTCATAAATAGAGCCAATATTTTTCGATAATTATGAGTATTTATATACATAATTAGTCTGGGAAAGCAGAATTAATACAAAATGTTTTTCCTTTTTCTTTACCCAATTAAAACTTGAAATTAAATCAAAACACAACAGCAAAATACAACATCATACTGCAGCAGCATTAGGTAGGCATCACTCCCAAAGTCTAACAAGTTTGTATTTATTCGAGCCTCGGGGGCATACTCGCCCCACTACATTCCTTAATGCAATTCAACAAAACGTCAAAGTAAAAGGAACAGAAATCCGATCCAAACACTGTGTGTGGGATCAAGGAAGGAATTAGAAGGGAAAGAAATACATAAATTTTAATATACTTTTTTTTTATTTGGAAATGGAAGAAAAGTGAGAGGAATAAATTTAAGATGAAAAGTTTTTTTAAGGATCATATTTTTTTTTCCTTTCAAATTGAAGTGATTTGAGATGAAAAGTTATTGAAATTTTAATTATATCTTAGAGTTTTATTATCTTTTTTGAAACAATATATTAATTTAATAGTTTAAAGTATTTTTAAATATTATTTTTAAAAACATTATTTTCATATTTTTTTCTTCAATCTAAACAAGATCCTATGCTAATTTTTTCCTTCTATTTTCCTTCTTCCCTAATTATTTCCTCCCACTTTTCATCTCTCCTAATTCCTTCTCTCTTCCCAAACATAGTGTAAAAGTAAACATCCTGCATGGTGTAGTGCTTCTAAGTTTGGCAAGTTCGAAGTAAAAGCAAAAGAATTTGAAAACTTAGAAGATCCAAATCCCATTCATGTTAAGGTTGCAAACCCCCTCTTCTCTTGACACTTTACTAAAACTGATAGAGATGTTATTATTGTAACCTTGTCTTGCACTTCTTCCTTAATAAAAATAAGTTGCAAATCACTCTTTTCCTTGGCATAGAGGAATAGAAAAATATGATAAGTTAATTTTATCATTTGAGAGCTAGTGAATCTGTCAATGGTTTCATTGGAGTCTAATATTTCAATAATTAGGTTGGTTTGGTTGTACCCAGCTCTAGTGCAGCATATAACATGCCTTAATATGCACTCTAATTTTCTACTTCAACTAGTAATTAAGACGACGTTGAGTTTCTTTATAAATGCTACAAAACATTGCCTTGCTCATCCCTCGGGATTCCCCCTACTCGGCTACTCCTACACAATTATATTAAAGACTATTTTGTCTAAATTATATATGAAAATGTTCTTTTTTTCTTTTTTTATATCATTGCCACTATCACTAAAGATGTCTGATATATTATTTCTATATCCTGAAAATTAAATTTACTAATTATTGACACATATGCAAATAACGTTATAGGACACGCCTTATTTCTATTTTCTAACATAAAGTTCTAAATCGTGATTTTGTTCATTTAATTGGCTTACTCAATCACATAAAATTATTTATTAGATGGTCCGGTGAAATGTCTTAGAATCTGTGGCAAAGGGGTATATGCATCCATTTTAATTGTAATTTTTTTTTTCCATATATATATATTGCAATATGGGGAATCTAGTTTAATAGAGATCGGTCTTGTTGTGAGGCAAATGATATAATTATAGCTTGTATTTTATTCTTTTGTTAAAAATAAGAAGTTAGAGAATACCAACATTCTAGAAGTCCATCGTACACCTATAAAGATGAGAATGAAAATTCAATTTTTTTTCCCCAATTAATCTTTATTATTCAAGTCATCAAACGTTTTATTTATTGAGGCAAAACTAGTATATCATTTTCAGTTAATTGATAACAAATAATCTGAGTTGAAATTCACATGGTTTAATTTCTGAGAGTTTAATCATGTAAAAGCAACATGATGCTTTGTTTTTGCGTGATTGAACTCCCACACAAATGAAAACATATAGCACATTTTGCTTCATTGAATGAACAACCTTCACTCCATGTGGATGTTGCTTTTATTTTAATTCAAGTATGTTTATATCATTAGAATGTAAGGACCTTAACAATTTATGTATACAGTAATTTTAAATATATATTAAGAATATGTTATTTCATACACATAATATAATAAATATACGTGTGTGTATATATATATATATATATATATATATATCATGTAAAAGATTTTCAAACCACTTTAGGCGCAGATAACCGTACATAATTGACAAGAAAATCATATGGTTTGGTTCACCATTGCTTGGTATATTTTTCAAATAATTAAACCTCGGGATAATATGGAGCTGCTATTTCATTCCATTGTATCAAATAGTGAAATAGCAATATTCCATATCTATTTTTTGAATAATGTTCGTTCCAATTCTATTATATATGCGAACTTAAAGGCAACATATGCGTGTATTTTCTCCCAAACACACTGGAAACGATATAAATCAAATTCACAGAACATTTGCCTCATGTATATACAACAAACCAAATATATATATATATATAACAAAGTTTCCATTTGAGGGGACAAATTATATAGTGAGAAGGCAAAATACGTAATCCTCCCTTCTATGATTGATGGCGCCTGCCATATTTCGTATAAGCAAGCTCCTCATGAAACCCTACCACCTTAGATTAATATGTATTGTTGATAATGACTGGGTATCAAATCTTCTTCCTGCTTTTCATATTTTACTCATTTTGTATTATTATTTTAACATATCTCGACCTTTTATTTTATTGTGGATATAAAATATATTATATATATAGAGAGAGAAGGCCTCCCACCATCCACTCGCAGACAAAGCTTAATTCTTAGCATAAAGGCCCACCCAATTTATATATGGTGCATCTATATCTCCATCAGTATTTTTATTTTATTTTATTTTATTTATAGTTTAGTCTACTGGTATTCTCTTTCACATTTGCAATTAAGCAAACCGCTTCCTAGCTCATACTGGCTGCCATGGTAAATTCCGATTTCTGAGTAAAGAAATAATGTTTTCGTAAAAATGACATGATAATGAAAATTACTTAAGGGTAAATAAACATAAGTTATAGAGAATTTGACATATAAAAGTAATTCGCGACAAATTGGATAGTTATATTAATAGGGTGGGCAAAATGAGACGTATAGTTGTTAATTTGATGGTGCCCACTATTGATCATGGTTAGACCAACTAAGGTGTAACAAGTCGGGTAAAATCTAATATGAATGAACTTAGGCTTTACATCTTACTCCTCGATACCTGAAAAAAAAAATGCCATGTGGGTGATGCCACGAGAGTCCTCTAATGCTCAAGTCAGTAAAAAGGATTAAGAAGAAGGGGAGACAAGCACTAAGGATCTAGTGGACCGTGCTTGCTTGGTGTATGGATGTTGTGTGTTAAACTTCTACCCTTTAGAGATAGGGAGGAGAAAAGTTCTTAAATCATGAAAAAAGGTCCCCCCTACCTCCTAATGATGCCTAAAGTCCTTTATATGAGTTATCTAGATATGTGACTATCATGGATTAGCTCATACTGATAGCCAACAAATAGTGCACTTTGCAGTAGAGACCAAGCTTTGCTACAGTTGACATGTCTTGGCCAACTAAACCACTAAATCAGTAGCTTAATGATCTAGCAGGAGCAAGGGTACCAGGCATGTTGGCTGTACTATGAATGTCAAGCGCTCGTTAATGAGCTGCAGCAGAGTATAGACATTAAACATAAAGGTCGGGCTCAAATGCTAAAGAAGGGCTCAGTTGATGCTCAATGGGGGTGAGTTAAGCCCCAATCTTACGTTAGAAGATGGATGGATGCTAGCTTGACAATCGAGGGCTAACCTGCTTAGATAGCCATTACTTGGCTTGCTAGGTAGGTTGCAATGTGGGGGACAGGCTGGCCATCAATTCTTATCTCCATTGGCATGAACCTAAGGCCTTATGAGAGGATTGCGTTGTGACATGTAAGCTCGCCATTGGATGTCCCCCGTGATGGGCTTCATCCGTGGGCCTTGGTTTAGGTAAGAATTGGGCATCAACACTTGCCCCCCTACCCCCCCCACTCCCCCCCTCACAATCCTCATTAGTGTTCGAGGCGCAAGGAAAGTAATTCGTACGATGTAGTTGGACTAAGGCTAGGCCCTAAGCAAGGGGTAAGTCCTGCTAGTTAGGTCATGGTGAACAACGCCTCTGGTTGGGCTCATTTACCCATACATCGAGTTATTGCATAATTGACGTAACTGGTAGGTTGCTCGATGTGTCATGATGGTTGCCCTTGAGAAATATAGTGTACATTGATGGTTTGTAAAGAATGGTTGTATGCGTAGGGTAATCTGTTGTCAAGCCACATCATGGATCTATGTGCGAAGATCAATTGGGGCCTTTAGCTGAAGGAATAGAATACGTGAATGGTTGAGATTTGGCATGTCTCTTATCATGGGTTCATGCTCTGAGAATAGAGAAACCATTCACCTTCTCCCCTTATTTATGCATATAATCATTTGTTACTTTGCTTTGTTTACTTAGAGGAAACTTTACCAAAATTTTGCCTTACGAGCTAACTACTTTTTCTCGTGTGCTTTTAATCTTTGTTGATCACTTTTGACAGCCAATTAAAGTACAACTAGTAATTAGAGTGAGTCCTCCTGATGGGAATCGAGCTACTGGCCCTTTGACCCATAACCTAGCCCGAGGACTGGAAGGTTTGACGAAACAAATTCTTCTACTTCAACTGACTTCTACCGATGCCGAGTACTATCTTGCCGAGTCACTCCTTAAGCCATGTTGAATGACTAATAATCCCTCGCAGATAGAATGTCGAGAAACAGATGGCCAAGACAACATCCAATCCTCCCTCATGCTTGGCCACTTACTTACTTGGCGTCTCCCTTGTCGCCATGCTGAGAGAGAGACCCTGGACTACATAAATTGTCCCTACTCAAACAAGCCAGCTAGCCGTACTGCTTTGTCCGCATCTTCTAACGACCTCACCAATACAGCATCCCCATGTGTAGAATCCGCCCCACAATTATTACTTCTATGAATATTCATTTTTACCATTTTGTATTATTTTACATTACTACTTTTGGGTAACACTCATTTTGTCTTTTCCTCTTTTAGGCAAGTTGCCTTAAATTCTTGGGTATAAATACCTTTTATATTTATAGGTCGCAAGCACACAGATTATCATTAATATACTTGAGTATTTTTCACTCCTAGTGAAAATACTCTATTGTTTTACACTAGTCATCACTCTTATCCTTTCTCTTAAACAAAGTTGGGTGGCGAGTAACTTTATCGAACCAATTCGTGCGTCGTATCGAATTGTACCGTAAGTCCTTAGAAGTTCCATTGGTACGTCATATCCTTTGGAGCTATTCGTAGGTTTTGCTTAGCTTTCATTCGTGACTGTTCTTTCACGCATTTTCCTCATTACTCCTTTTGAGCTTTCTACAAGCTTGGACTCATCTTAACGTGTGTTTTCAAAGTTATGTTATACTCTATTTTATGTATGTGAAACAAAGCAAGTTACTGTGTTAATTTGAGCGTTGTGTTGTTAACTGTTAATTTCCTGAAGTTTTTGTTTGAGCTTTGAATCTGTGAGGAAAAATGATAGACCCAGGTATAAATGTTGGTACTAACAATGACAGCAAAGTTGTCTACTATGAATGATAGTCTCAAGGAACTTCCATAAGCACTAACAAGAGATTTGATGAGGTAGCTAACCTCTTGGTGGATTTAACCCAAGTTGTTTATGCATTGTCTTGTCGACCCACTAAGGCTGCGTAAAACACCCTACAAGTTGCTCGACTTATTAGAGATTAGAACCCAGCTTGACCAGTTCGAGGTGGAGGAGTAGGCGGATGAGTAAAGAGAAGGATTGATTTGGCAGACATGGGAGACGGGAAAGAAGAGTATTTTGAAGAAGAGCGTATACGAATCCCCAAAGCATCTGACCATGTGAAGCTTTGGATTTCGAGTTTCAATGGATTTAAGAATACTGATGAATATCTAGAATAGGAAGAGAAGGTAGAGTGTGTGTTTGATTTTTATCAATACGAAAATTACGAGAAAGTGAGAACTACTACCATTGAGTTCTTTGGATATGCTACCATGTAGTGGAAGAACTTCCAAGCAATGAGAAGACAAGAGAGCTACTGAAAGATTAACACTTGGCCTGAGATGAAGAGAGTGCTCAGAAATAGATTCGTGTCAGAAACTCATCTTCAAGATACCTTCACTTGGCTGTAGGAGTTGAGATAAGAAAGCTTAACTATTGATGAGTATGTTCGAGAATTTCAAATGCTCATGATTCATTGTAAGGTGGAGAAACCACCAGCTCGAACTATGTCAAGATTTATTATTAGACTGAAAGGTGATATTTGGGACATTATAGAGTTTTAACGATTCACTACAATGGATGAAACTGTTAGGGTTGCCTAACGAGTGGAGAGGCAAAGAAAAGGCTGTGTGCTGACTAGAACACTGACTAGCCGACCCGAATAAGGAAGTCACCGAACTTCGCAATGTATCGAGCTAAGTAGAAAGGTTGATGTCCGAGTCGAGTAGAAAGGCTGATCTGACAATGAAGTGCTGACTCGAACTTATGAGAAAGGGTAAGGGTCTGGAAGGAAGACAAGCCAGATCAAATGTTTCAAGTGCTAAAGATTCGGATATATGGCTGCTCAGTGCCCAAACTGAAGAATGATGGTCATCAAGGGAGACATCTCGAAACTAGAAGTAGAAAGTATGGATGAGGAACTCGAAGAGGAAGAGGTTCCTGCCTAGAAAGAAAATGCTGAGAAAGAGCTGATTGAAGAGGAAATGTTTGCTGGGGACTTAGATTAGTTACTCATGGTTGTTCGACATACTATGAATGTGGAACCCTCACGAGAGGAGAAGTAGAGAGAGAATTTGTTTTATATAACCTGTAAGGTAAATGATTAGGTATGTACCCTCATTATGGATAGTGGAAGCTATACCAATGTGGCGTTAACCGATCTTATTTCAAAACTAAAGTTGCTGATTGCTGCACATCCAAAGTCGTATAAGTTGCACTGGTTGAGTGAGAAAGGAGCATTACATATCACTCGCCAAATATTACTGCTGATCACTATTGGAAACTACTCTGACTAGATTCTCTGCAATGTACTACCTATGTGTGCTTTCCATGTATTGCTAGGTAGACCATGGTTGTTTGATAAGAGAGTCATCCATAAAGACTATAGGAACACATATATGTTTGAGAAGGATGACCGGAAGATTACACTGAACCTAATGCATAAGTTGTAGACAAAACTTACTTGCAGATCAAAGAAGGCTCTAGTGATGAGTAGAGCCGAGCTCTGAGAGGTCATTAAAGCAAACAAACCAACCCTTATGTTGGTCAACCGACTTTTAAAAATGAAGGAGTGGGGTAAATTACCTCAGGAAATCAAAGAGTTGTTGAACAAGTATGCCAACTTATTTCCAGAACAGTTACTTGAAGGATTGCCTCCGACTGGAGGCATAGAGTATTGCATTAACTTAGTACCTGGCACCACACTACCAAATAAGCCTGCCTATCGGATGAATCCCGAATAAGCTTTTAAGCTCTAACACCAAGTCAATGCGTTGCTCGAGAGTGGATACGGTAGAGAAAATCTCAGTCCTTGCGTTGTGCCAACGCTTTTGGTGTTGAAGAAGGATGGAATCTAGCAGATGTATATAGATAGCCAAGCTGTGAACAAGATCATGGTCAAATATAGGTATCTGATCCTGAGGCTTACATACATGTTAGATGAATTGAGTGGAGCTAAGATTTTCAATAAGGTTAACCTTAAATCTAGCTATCACCAAATCTACATAAGGTCAGGAGATGAGTGAAAGACTGCATTCAAGACTCGACATGGACTTTACAAATTGATGGTCATGCCCTTCAGCTTGTTGAATGCCCTGAGCACTTTCATGAGACTAATGAACCGTGTGCTAAGACATCTTATAGGGAAGTGTATTGTGGTGTACTTTGATGAAATTTTAGTCTACAGTGTTGACATGCCGAGTCACTGTGAACATCTCAGAATAGTCTTAGATATCCTTTGTGCCAAGAGACTATTCGGCAATATAAAGAAATGTTGCTTTTGCCAGGAGGAAGGAGTATTCTTAAACTATGTAATCAGTAGAGGAGGCTTATAAGTCGATGATAAGAAGGTCTGAGCAATTGTCGAGTGGTTAACTCTTACTTTTTCTGCCGACATGAGAAGTTTCCACGAACTGGCTTCATTTTATAGGCGATTCATCAGGAATTTTAACACCTCTACTGCACTACTTACTGAGTTAACAAAGAAGAACACTAACTTCCGATGGGGAGAAAAGGAGGAGAGGAGTTTTACCGAAATAAAAGAAAGATTGACCTTCACTCTGGTGTTAGTATTACCTGACTTCAACAAAATTTTTTAGCTAGAATGCGACATGTTAGGCATTGTAATAGGTATTATCCTAATGCAGGAAGGCCAACCAATTACCTTTTACTGTAAGAAGCTCTAAGGACCTCAATTGAATTACTTCATGTATGACAAAGAACTTTTGGCAATAATCTGAGCACTGTAAGTATGGCAGCACTATTTACTGCCAAGAGAATTTGTCATATATACTGATCATGAGTTGCTGAGGAATTTCAGAAGTGAAACCAAGTTGTCGAAGTGGGAGGTGAGATGGGTTGAATTTCTTGAAGGATTCAATTTTGTAATAAAATACAAGCAAGGAAAGAGCAACGTAGTTGCAGATGCCCTTTTGAGAAAGCATGCACTTTTATTTGAACTGCAGACCCAGCTGTTTGAGTTTGTAAGTATTAGAGAGCAATACTTTAAGGATCCACACTTTGGACCCATACTTGCATGATGTATTGATGGAAGAATAATGGACAAGTATCATGTGGAGAATGGTTACCTATTTCGAGGTAGGAAACTATACATGCCGACTTGGTCCCTAAGGGAGTTATTGTTTAGGGAAGCTTACAGTGGGGGATTCTTTGGATATTTTAAAGAAAAGAGGACCTATGAACTATTGAATGGTCGATTCTTTTGGTTGAGACTGAGTTATCAAAAGCTATGCTATATGTAAGAAGACCAAGTGTTGAGCCGAGCAAGGGAGAGCAATGCCCTTACCTGTTCCAATGAGGCCGTGAACTGAATTGAACATGGACTTTATTCTTGAACTGCTGCGAATTGCCCGAGGCAAAGATTTTGTAATGGTCGTTGTAGATAGGTTTAGTAAGGTGGCACACTTTGTGCGCTGCATCAAGATTAATGACGCTTCGGCTATTATTTCTATTTTCTTGTAGGGGATTGTGCAGATACACAACGTATCGAGAAGTGTAGTCTTTGATAGAGACTTAAAGTTCTTGAGCCATTTTTGGAGAACCTTGTGGCGTTGGCTGAAGACTACATTACTCTTCAATACCTCATGTCTCCCCCAAACTAACGGCCAAATAGAGGTGGTTAATTGCACTTTGGGATCACTACTCTAAGTTCTAGTAGACAACAACTTAGTTGATTGGGACATCTACTTACCAGTGGTAGAGTTCGCTGACAACTGAACAATGCATGACACCACTAAATAGACTCCCTTTGTGGTGGTCTATGGATTCAATCCTGAGTTTCCTATCGACCACACTACTGTACTAGTACCCGTAAAAGAGGACTTTGATGCCTCGGCTGGAACACTATTGCTTTAGTACATATACAATAAGATCACTTGGCACATTAACCAAGCTATTAGAAGAATGTAAGGGAAGACCAAGGGTAGGACGGCTAAGCAATTTTAGCTAAGAGACTTGGTATGGCTATACCTCAACAAGGAATGGTTCCAAGGTAAGAGGAAGAACAAATTATCCGCACGAGTTGAAGGACCCTTTAGAATCCTTTAGAAGATCAATGACAATACTTACAAGTTGGAGCTGCCAAAGGATTATGGAGTTTCCGACACCTTCAGTATTATCGACCTCAGTCCATATCACCTTGACGAAGAACTGATCGAAGACCATCCAGATTTGATCCCAAATCTAAATCTGTCCGAAGGGAATGATGGGAATCAAGCTATTGGCCCTTTGACCTACAGCTGATTTTGAGGATTGGAAAACTTGACGAGACGAATTCTTCTACTCTAGCCAACTCCTGCCAATGCTGAGTACTACCTTACCGAGTCATTCCTTAAGTCATGTTGAATGATTGTCAATCTCTCATAGATAGAATGCCAAGAAATGGATGGCCGAGACAATATCCAATCCTCCTTCATGCCTAGCTACTTACTTACTTGGCATCATCCTTATTGCCATGCCACGAGAGAGACCCCGTACTATATAAACTGTCCCTGTTCGGATAAGCCAGTTGGTCGTATTGCTTTGTTCGCAACTTCTGACGATCTCATAAATACAGCATCCCCACGTGTACAAGACCACGTATAAAATCTGCCCTAATAATTATTACTTCTGTGAATATTTATTTTTACCTTTTTGTATTGTTGTACATTATTACTTTAGGGTAACACCCATTTTGTCTTTTCCCCTTTTAGGCAAGTTACCCTAAATTCTTAAGTATAAATACCCTTTATATTTGTAAGCCTAAGGTAGACAGATTATCATTAATATACTTAAGTATTTTTCCCTCCTAATGAAAACACTTTGCTGTTTTACGTTTGCTATCACTCTTATCCTTTTCCTTAAACAAGGTTAGGTGACAAGTAATCTCACTAGACCAATTCGTATATCATATCAAATTATGCCATAAGTCCTCGGAAGTTCCATTGGTGCGTCATATCCTCTAAAGCTGTTTGTGGGTTTTGCTTGGCTTTCATTCATCACCGTTCTTTTGTACATTTTCCTCATTACTCCTTTTGAGCTTTCTATAAGTTTAGACCCATCCAACGATCGCCCTTGTCAGTTCTTGGTCACGGTTTGCACCACCTCTCATCTTTCCATTTTGAGGGAAGTAAATGAGGGCTACGAGAGCTCATCCCGAACAAGAGATGGTAGCCTTACTCCCCTCGAAATAATGGCAATGGAAAGAGAAGAAGATAGGGTAATCCTCTATTAGGAGGAAAAGAGGGAGTACATGCAGCGTCATCCCCACGACACGTACCCACCAGATGGCAAAGAGGACAACATTAGGTAGTTGTTGCAGATGATTGTCACGAACAAGCACAAGTATGCCCATATTCCTTATTTAGCGAGCAAGAAGAAGTTAACGTTGGTCCCCCGGATGTTGGGAGCAATGCCTAGGTGGCAAGTAAAGAGCCCACAAATGGGCAATGGGCTTATGACATAGGGGATGACTGATCATTCAATATTTACACGAAGCCGTTTGAGCTCAGTCTTCGCTTCCCTTTTTCAGAATTCTTGCTCGAGTTCTTTTGGTACTTTAAAGTTATACCAGACAATCTGGATACAAATTCATGGATTCAATTGATCGCTTTCGAGGCATTATGCATTTGGCATTTACGGTAGCTGATTGAGCAACTATTTAGGCATTTCTTCTTTGTAAGGAAGGTGGCCGAAGAATGTGTTTACATCCCTACTTTAGGCATAAGTCTGAGTATTAATGATAATCCACTGAATAAGGTGGAAGTAATTCTTTTACTACATTTGTACTCTCAAGCTACTTAATTTCCAACTGAGTGTAATAGGAATCAGCCTACTGGACCTTTAACTCATAACCGAGACCGAGGCCTAAAAGGACTAGCAAGGCGAATCTTCATGTTCCAACCAAATCCTACCGAGGCCCAGTTGATCTTCGCTGTCGACTAAACGTATGTTCTGTTGATAGCCTGACCCTTCATGCTCACTCAAACATGACTAAGCTGACCACAACCTCAGCAATGTGTGCTGTAAAGCCAAGATATCTAGCATGCATCCATAGTGACTACTCCACCTAGATGGACCTACCTCTGTTCGATACGTTAGTTCAGCAGCTTCATCCAAACCATACCATTCACCACTTTCCACTTGAAGCGCCTCTAATAAGCTGTCACCATGTGTTCGGACCCATGTAAAAGGGATTTTGTTGCACTAATCATTGATTACATTAAATTTTCGTTTATACCCTTTGTTATTCTTTGTACATTACTTCTTTTGGGATATTACCCTTTTAGTCTTTTCCATTTTAGGTAGGTTGCCCTAGTTTTTTTTTCTGGTATAAATATGCCATTGTACATGTAGCCACATCATCTTCATTATCAACATATTGAATATTCTTTCTTTTTGTGGACATTGCTCTTGTTAGCTTATTTACTTTACTCTTATCCTAACATTTAAGTAGGGCTAGGTGATGAATAACCTTACCGAACCTTCTCGTGCATCATATTGAGTTATATCGTAAGTCCTTGGAAGTTCCATTGGTGTGTAATATCCTTTAGAGTTGTTCATGGGTTTCTTTGATTTTTACCTTTCTCCTGTTCTCTCGCACGACTTCTATCATCTTTTTTGAGCTTTCTATAAGCTCGAACCTACCCCAACAACCAACCTTGTTTGTTCTCGGCTACAGTTTCGCATCATCGTGGTATCGGATCGAAAGTTTCATTTGGGTTAGTTGTACTTAAGTTTTTGCAAAGTAGTGTTTGTTGTAGTGTTGCATTGAAGTTGTGTAAAGATTCGCTAAAGTGCTCAAGTAAGTAAAGGAGTATAGTAGCTTGTTTTCGTGTATACTCTATCTTACCCTGTTTCGAACATCTGAAAACAGAGTAAGTTTTGGTTAAGTTTATTGCTCATTGGTATAATTGTTGTGATTACAAGTTAACTAGATATTTATGTGTAGAGAGTGCACATGTTGTTTAGGTAGAGGAATTATGTTAGTTGTATCTCAGATTCGAAGTTTGAAACCAAATTTATCGAAGAAGATGACAAACTTGAATGTTAATGCTAGTATCGGAGATGACAATAGTGGTGTTGTCCACCATAGCTAACAACCCTAAGGTACCTTTCGGAATACGAACAAAAGACTTGATGAGGTAGCCAACCTCCTAATTGATTTAACCAGAGCTGTTCATGTGATGGCCTATCAACCTACTGAGGTTGTGCAAAACACTCTATAAGTTGCTCAACCTATTAAAGGATAGATCTTAACTCGACAAGTTCGAGGTAGAGGAGTAGGAGGACGAATGTGAAGGAGGATTGACTTGGGAGATATAGATGATGAAGGGGAAGAAGAGTACAATGAAGAAGAAGGGCAGGCTAGAGCATCCCGAGCTGCCAACCATATGAAGCTTCAAATCTTGAGCTTCAATGGTTCTGGGATGATTATTTGGATTAGGAGGAAAAGGTTGAGCATGTTTTTTATTATTATTAGTATGAGGACCGAGAGAAGGTGAGGAATGCTACTATAGAATTCTTTAGATATGCTACGATGTGGTAGAAGAACTTCCAAACCATGAGAAGATGAGAAGGATACAGAGAGGTGAATACTTGGCCTAAAATGAATAAGATACTCAAAAACAGATTTGTACTAAATACCTATTTAGAATATACTTTTGCTTGGTTTTAAGAGCTAAGGCAAAAGGGTTGAACTGTTGATGAGTATGTTCAAGAATTTCAAATACTCGTGATCCACTCTAAAGTGAAAGAACCATTAGCTAGAACAGTATTGAGATTTCTTATTAGATTAAGAAATGACATTTGAGATATTATGGAACTTTAGCAATTCACTACGATGGATGAGCCTATACGAATAGCCTAATGAGTGCAGAGACAGAAGAGGAGCATAATACTAACCTGACCACCAATGAGCCAACCTATACAATCAAGTCAACCCCCTCATGGAAGTGTTTGAGCTTAGCAAACTATTGAGTTGAGTAGACAAATGGATGTTAGAGCCTAACAAAAGGATTGATCCAATGATGACTTGCAGCCGAGGACTTATGAGAAGGGACAAGGATCTAGAAGGAAAATGAGCTAGGTCAAGTGCTTTAAATATCAAGGGTTTAGGCATATGGCTGCTCAATGTCCGAACCGAAGGACTATGATCATTAAGGGAGATGTCACAAAGATCTAAGTAGATAGTACTAATGAGGAGCTTGAAAAGGAGGTTGTTCCCGAGAAGGAAATTGTAAGTTCCACAATTAGTTACTCGAGGTTCGGTTCATAGAATTTAGGGTGATCAAATAAATTGTCCAATCTAACCCAAATTTTACAATGAAGCTAGGATTATTAGTAAAAGTAATATCGTAAGTTTAAATTTAGGAAAATAAGTAATAAAATGCTTAATTAATATAATATTGAATTTTGTGAAAATTGTCTGTTATTTATCGAAAACGTTTAGAATGAATTCCAATAACTAACAAATCAATAAAAAGAAATTCTATGTACACTAAAAATCATGAAGTAACATAAATAATATTTAGGAATATTTAATTGTACCATATATGAATTTACATATAGGTAAAAATACGCGAAATTACTTAAAATAAGCAAAATAATACTAAATAATTAAATAAAATTCATAAGTAATTAAATAAAAATCAGGAAAAATGAAGAAAATTGTAGAAAGGGGTTGCGGTAAGCTGGAATTAAAGAAATCAAAGCAACCAATTAAATTGAAATAAATAGAAAGTAGAAAAAAAAAAAGATAAGATAAGGCCAATGTTACTTCAAATTAAATTAGAAGCTCATTTTGTTAGTTAGAGTATGGAAAAAATTGAGAGCACCGAAAAAATACAGGATTAGGGTTTTTTAAAAAAAAATTAGAAAAAATCTTTGTAGTTAAAGTTTATAAGGAAATCCCAAACCTGACAAACACCTGGGAGTAGATGGCCACCACCACCACACGTTGGTGGCAGCACCCCAGGTAGCCAACAATACCACAGTGGCCGGAGCCACCTATACCGGTAAGTCCGATCTTTCCTTCGATTTTTCTTATTTTGTTAAAAATACTTAGAAAATTATGAAATTTAGTATTCTGAGGTTTTTGAGTGTGTAGATTTAGTAAAAAAAATTTATTTTGATGAATTTGTTTTTAAGAATATGTTGTCCTTAAGAAATCTCATAAACTCGAGTTTCGTTCGAATTAAAAATAAATAGGCTTATGAGTGTAGTTTTTTATTTAAAATTTTTATGTAGACTACTTAGGAGTTATAGAGCAATGTTATGAAGCTCTTTTTCAAAAATTAATTTTTGAAATATTTATATAATTTTTAGGCCTTAAAATGAGCCATAAAATGGGTAATTTGGGGTTACTTAAGTAATTAAATAGGTAATTATTGATTTAGCGTATAATTAAATGTTTTAGAATGTTGAAATCTAATAGATTTGTAGCATTTAGGATGTTAGATGTAATTATTAGAGTATTATATAGTGAATATGTAATATGTAAAAATGGTATATTTTAAGTTAATTTTGCAATTTAGGGTAATTATGTGTAAAATCTAATTTGGGATGAATTTAAATATTTTGAGATGTTAGTTGATGTTGGGAGCTGATATTTGAAGTGATAGAAATATTAGATGTGTATATTATGTACATATTAGGTGAAAATGTATAATATGTAAGTATAAGAAATTAATGAGTAAGAAAATATTATGTTAAAATTGATATTATAATAATAATAGGAACATATATATAATCTGGTAGGAGACTTAAATTTAAGTGTTTATATAAAAAATGTAAAATTTTCTTACATTAAGAGTCAATTCGATGGTTAAATTACAAACGTAGTGTACTGTACTAATCGAAATACTGATTAGAAGCTAAAACGTAAATTTAGGATACTTAAGCATAGTTAAATAAATCTCACATTTTAGTTTGAGAAGAATTCCTAGGGTTCATAGATAAAAAACAATAATTAGAAGTTAAAACAAAATTGAATTTAGAAATTAAATCAAAAATTAATTTGGAACTAATTCGATTATAGGATATATAGAATTTGGATAAATGCGTAAAATTATAATCCTAAACTTAAAACTCATGATTTAAAGCTTATATGTACATATACCTATGTACAGGCAATCGCATTAAATAAAGATTATTCTTAGATCATAATCTAATTCAAAAGTTGAAACCATAATTGAAACAAGAAATAAATTTGAAACCTAACTGAACAAAGGAAGTAATTCTAGAAGATTTAGACCTAAATCACTAAATGTAAGAAGACCATAAACCAAAGATACTCATAATTTAAATTACATAACAAAACATCTATATGGTAGTTATGGGAAACTAAATCAACATTTGTATTATAAGAATCTTTGGAGATGGCCAGTAGGAGTTGCACCTTGAGTAAGTAAGTGAGGAATCTAAGTAAGTTAGGATTAATATATTGTATTTCAAAGAACTAATTTATAGTACTCGAAAGCTTGAAATTGTACTTGATTGTACTTGTTAGATAGTAGTCTACATGCATGTGCTTATTCTAAGTTGCTGATATGATTACTGAGTTGCTGATATGATTACAAATTTGCTACTTTGGCTTGTATTTGTGTGATTTGTCTGAAATGATTAAATACCTTAAACTTGATTTAACTGAATATTTGACTCATAATTTAAACTGGACTTACATAGCAACCCATTAGGGCAACATCAGGATTCTCTAGCCAAATACTGACTCCTTCAAAAAGGATAGCATTGGATAGCATAATTGGTCCATTCTTCATCCTTAGTTAAACAAAGTGACAGGTGAGGAGGTTAGAGCAAGGGTAAAGTCAATGGTTCAAAGGTAGTCGCGCGGTGTCTCTATTGCACAAGCCTGGGTTTGATTGTGAGTTGATGCATTAATGGAAACTCTTCAACTCAGATTAGAGCAGGATTAGAGTAGATGTAATTTCTCTAATTTCATGATGGGTCGGACAATATCATGTAATGGTATTTGCATGTACATGCATAGCATCTAACTAATTTGGTTGATAACCTTGCTTGTATTGGATGTATAGATTTAAGTCTCCATCCTAATTTATTGAGTTATGGTTATTCACATCCTTATAAATATTGTTGCAAGTGTTAGCTAGGAAGCGACCTATATTTACCCTGAAGCTAGCAACTGTTAGATCTTGAAGAGTGAGGACATACATCTAAAAAACAGAGTTAGTTTTAAGGTCTTAGCTTTTATTTAGAATTTTCCATTTTCAAATAATGTATTACTTAGGAAATGTAGTACGATGAAATCTTTTAAACATTAATTGTAATATTTAAATTCTTGTGTATATACATATTTCCATAATTTTTTAGGTAAATAATTCATTTAATTTATGAACTGTTTACTTCAAAATGGGTTGGTTGTGGATACCCTGTGTAAAGCGGGTTTAAGATGGTGGTTGTATGGTCGGCTTATATCTTAGAATGGTTTGTACGACAGGACTGTTATAACTCTATCACTTTGGGGCATGATAGAAACTATCTAAAAAGATGAACTAGTTGAAGAAGATATGTTTGTCGAGGACTAATACAGGTTAACCTTAGTTGTCCAATGTGCGATGAGTATAAAACCTTTTGCCGAAGAGGAGTAGTGAGAGAATTTATTCCATATTACATGCAAGGTGAATGAATAGGTTTATGTGCTCATAATGGATAGTGAAAGCTGCACCAATGTGGCATCTATCGACCTGATTAAGAAACCGAAGATGCCGACTATCTCACATCTGAAACCATACAAGTTGCATTGGCTGAATGAAAAAGAAGCACTACATGTCACTTGGCAAGGCTTACCATCAATCTCTATTGGAAATTATTCTGATGATATTCTTTGTGATGTGTTACTCATGTATGCATCTCATATTCTACTAGGTCGACCTTAGCTTTTTGATCGAGGAGTTCTACATGACGAATTCAAGAACACTTATATGTTCAAGAAAGATAGGAGGAAGATCACTTTGAACCTTATGACGCCAAGTCAAGTTAGCAAGCTATAAGCTAAACTTGCTTAAGGATCTAAGAAGACCTTGATTATGAGTAGAGCCAAACTTCGAAAAGCTATAAAGGCAGACATGCCAACTTTTATGTTGGTCAAGAGGATATTAGGGCTAAAGGAGATGATTGAGCTACCCCAAGAGGTTAGGGAGCTATTGGATGAATTTGCCAACCTATTTCCCGAACAATTGTCCAAAGGATTACCTCCTCTTAGAGGCATTGAACACTGCATTGACTTAATACCTGACGTTACCTTATCGAGTAAACCAACTTATTGGATGAACCTTAAACGAGCTACTAAACTTCAAAGACAAGTCAATGAGTTATTAGAAAAGGGATATGTGAGGGAGAGCCTTAGCCCCTGTGTTGTACCAGCATTCCTTGTACCAAAAACGGATGGAACATGGCACATGTATATGGATAGTAGAGCCATGAACAAGATCGCAATTAAGTACCGGTATCCCATCTCTAGGTTAGATCATATGTTAGACGAATTGAGCGATGCCAAATCGTTCAACAAGATTATCTGAAGTCTGGTTACCATTAGATCTAGATGAGGCTAAGAGATGAATGGAAAATTGCTTTCAAAACTCAGCATGGACTTTATGAATGGATGGCTATGCCTTTTAGCCTGTCAAATGCTCCAAGTACTTTCATGTGATTAATGAACCATATGTTGAGAAATCTGATTGGGAAGTGTGTCGTGGTGTACTTTAACGACATCCTTATATACAGTGCTAACCTTTTAAGTCACTATGACCATCTCTGTGTTGTACTAGACGTACTATGAGTCGAGAGGTTATTTGGCAACTTAAAAAAGTGTTGTTTCTATTAGGAGGAAGTTATATTTCTAGGTAATGTAGTTAGTGGAGGTAGCTTGCGAGTCAATGATGAGAAGATCCGAGCTATAGTAGAGTAGCCGGCTCTAACCAATTGTATCGAGGTGTGAAGTTTCCATGAACTAGCATCCTTTTATGGAAGATTCATTAGAAATTTCAATACCATTATTGTACCCCTTACTAAGTTGACGAAGAACATTAAATTCAAATGAGGAGATAGAGAGGGGAGGAGTTTTGGTGAAGTAAGGCAAGGTTGATTTCTGCACCTGTATTAGCCTTACCTCACTTGGAGAAGATATTTGAGTTGGAATGTGATGCGTCAGGTATTGGTATAGGAATTGTCTTAATGCAAGAAGGTTGATTAATTGTCTACCATAATGAGAAACTTGGAAGACCTCATCTAAACTACTCAGTGTATAACAAAGAACTCCTAGGCCTTATCCGAGCGATCCAAGTATGGTAGCACTATCTGTTGCCGAGAGACTTTGTCATTTGCATAGATCATGAATCCTTGAGGCACC
Source organism: Lumnitzera littorea (assembly GCA_024138015.1). Taxonomy (NCBI): domain Eukaryota; kingdom Viridiplantae; phylum Streptophyta; class Magnoliopsida; order Myrtales; family Combretaceae; genus Lumnitzera; species Lumnitzera littorea. The sequence goes on along the minus strand of JAMXBB010000005.1, from coordinate 1,428,063 downwards.
TCCAACTTCGGGGTCGGACACATAAAGAGGCACCAAAACGAAACGAGCTGAAAAGAAACAAAAGAAAAGTTAGCAAAACTCGGGTAACTACCAAATGGATATGACATACCACTCGATCCTACTCGGCCTATAATCCGTCAAATGTGACACACTGGTCCAAATTGAAGGGTCACTCACCACTAGTCCTTACTAAAGAGAATAGATAAGAGTTAAAAGATAATGAGAACAATAAGTTACTCAATGTGAATAATTTTTGTATTGATTAGTTGATCCTTACGTACAAGAAAGTGAAGGTTTATATACCCATCCACTTAGGTTACTTTACATGTATGAAAAGACAAAAGGAAATTCTACAACTAGGTTACACAAGACATACTAAAAAGGGTAAAAGAGACAAAGAATATTCAATGCGAAAAACTGAAAAATCCTTCTAGAAAGATCTATGATACAAAGTAGGTGAAATAGAAAGTGCTGATAATCAAGGGCCGACCTGATTTGGATCAGGTCGGGGACCAATTAGTTCATCTAAAAAGAAGTCAGCTCGATTTAAGGTTAGATGCCTATAGTCGAATCGAGAGCTTGCTTTGGCTATTCTTAGATTGTCTTCTAAGATAAAGCATTGTTGCCGAATAAGGGCAAATTTAACACAAGTAAGAATCTAATAGTTAAGTCGGTAGGGGACCAACTTGAGATAGGAATCCCTGTCTCGACTATGTCCTAGAGCTAGTATCCTCCGAGCGAATCCTTGGAGTTCTCTAGCTTAGCTATGCATATTCAGTCCAAGAGGTTGATTCCTATCACTACTGGAGCTTTAACCTGTACCCAAGCCTAAGGCCTAGAAAGACTAGCAAGGTAAATCCTCATGTTCCAACCGAGGCCGAGTTGATCTTCACTACTGATCAATTCCTTATGTTGAGTCATATAATTATACATCTCTTGGTAGTGGAGTGCCAACTAGACATATGTTTTGTTGATAGTGCAACCCCTCACACTCACTCAAACACGATCGAGCCAACCTCAATCTCAGCAATCTGTGTTCCGTGATGCTGAGATATCTAGTATACATCCACAATGACTTCTCTACTCGGACGGACTTACCTTGCATGACACCCCAGTTTGACAACCTCCATTTGGGCCATACCATTCACCAATTTCAACCAAAAGTGCCTCCAATAAGCTTTCACTACTTATCCAAACCTACGTGAAAGGGATTTTGCTACCTTAATCATTGATTACTTTGAATTTTCATTTATACCCTTTGTTATTCCTTGTATATTACTTCTTTTGGGACATTGCCCCTTTAGTCTTTTCCATTTTAGGTAGGTTTCCTTAGTTTTTTTTTTTTTTTTGTATAAATACCCCATTGTATATATAGCTGCATCATCTTCATCATCAATATGTTAAATATTCTTCATTTTTGTGAACATTACTCTCGTTAGCTTGTTTACTTACTTCATACTTATTTTAACCCTTAAGCAAGAATAGGTGGTGAGTAATCTCACTGAACCTTTTCGTGCGTCATATTAAGTTAAGTTGTAAGTTATTGGAAGTTCCACTGGTGTGTCATATCTTTTAGACTTATTTGTGGGTTTGCTTGATTTTTACCTTTCTCTTGTTCTCTTGCATGACTTCCATCATCTTCTTTAAGCTTTCTACAAGCTCAAACCTACCTAAGCCATCGGCCTTGTCCGTTTTTGGCTACCATTCCTCATCAAAGTGGAGATTGCACATTCATGGGAGGAAGTTAAGGGCTTTGGGGGATGAGGATGTGATGGCTATCATTGAGCTCTTGAATTTGGCAAATTGGAGAAAGTTCAAACCTTTGTCGATATGTGAGAAGTATAAGAGTAGAGTGCCATTATTTGTAATACAGACAAGTATTTATTGTACTTGGCCTAGGAGGGGTAGTTAGTTGTTTACCGTGTTGCGTCACCTTGCCATTATAGTAGGGGACATCCGACTACTTATCTTTGGCTTTGTCAGTGCCTTATCTTGCTTTAGTTTATTTTTATTTTTTTGAGGAGGTCGCTTGTTCTTTTGTAGCTTCGAATTGGCCATAGGGAAATTAAGGGTGAAGTTACTGGCTGTGCAGACCATGTGACTTAAGAGTGCTTCAAGGCTTGAGAAGAAAAGGCGGCTTGAGTTGTAAAGGGAAGGGGAGAGTTCGCATTGCCCTTCGAAAAGCCAAAGAAGAAGAAGAGAGGAAGGTAGTAGACCTTTGCTGAAGTCATTTAGGAAGGGGATGGCAATGTGCTAAGAGAAGTACTGTTATGGACTTTGGTAATGGGCTTGCGGGCTCCTGCTAAGGGTGTAGTTTTAGGGGTTCTAATTGGGGTTGCAATCGTCGAATAGGGCCCTAAGTAAGCAGGTACTCAAGTAGATGTGGATCGAGTAAGTTTGGAGCAAACCCTTAAAGTTGCTGCTATGAATGCCATTGAGATTCCTGACGACGAGTATGTTATACCTATAATTCGTCGAGGTAGGCGAACAGCTCCTATGCAACCTATGGATTGGCTTGCTTAGAGGTTTAAGCAACTAGAAGTATTGTTTAGGTGGCTAGTTGCAAGCAAAAATAAGTTAGAGGCTTTAATGGAATTGTTAAGGGGGTACAATGAGGTAAGTTCCTTATATGTTTCTATCGAAGTGCTTAGTGTTAGCTCGATTACTAACTGTGTACTATCTTCGCAACTATACGACTTGTTGGATTTCATTTTGACTTACAACCTGATAGGAATCAATCCCTTGGACCGATCACAAGAAGCTAAGCTAGAGGACTTCAAGGGCTTGCATGGAAAATACTAGCTCTAAGCTATAGCCAAAACGAAGACTCTTATCTCGATTCGACCTATCTCTTAGATTCTTACGTGTGTCCAACATGCTCCTGCCTAACAGCGAAGTCTTAATCCAGAAGACAACCCAAACTAGCCAAGTCGAGTTACCGACCTAACCCACTAGCGTCTGACTTCAAGATAGCTAACCTTTTTGCCAGGCCGATTGACTCCTAACCTAATCTAGATCAGGTCGATCCTTGACTCCTAGTATTTCCTGCTTTTGCCTATGTATCATACTCCTGACGTATAACCATCATGTGACATGTACCTTTTGATATAACACTCCAGAATAATTCTTTTTTTTTTCGTATTGGATATTCTTTGTCCTTTTTTACCCCTTTTTAGTATGATTAATGTAACGTAATTGTAAAGTACTCTTTTGTCTTTTCATACGTGTAAAATAACCCTAATGAGCAAGTATATAAACCCTCACTTTCCTTGTATATAGACAATCATCCAATTTTCAATACAAAATTATCCTCCTTGAGCAACCTTAGTGTTCTCATTATTGTTTAGCTTTTATCTATTCCCTTTAGCAAGAAGTAGTGGCGAGTGACCCTTCAGTTCGAATCAGTATGTTACATCCGGTGGATTGTAGGTTGAGTAAAATCAAGTAGTATGTCATATCCATTCGGTAGTTTCTTGGACCTTGCTAACTTTTTCTTTGTTATTTTCGGTTCACCTTGTTGTGATGCTTTCTCCGTATATACGACCCTGGAGATGCATTAGCTTCGCTGGTATCAGAGTACGGTTTTGCAAGGGAGTGTATGAAGTTACAGTGAAGTTTCGATTCACTTTACTATTGGTGATTGCCGTGTTCCTTTTATAGCTACTGCAGTGTGTTTGAGTGTTCGTAAGTACGGTTTCATTGATACTCTGTTTTCCATTATGACAACAGAGCAAGTTTGTTAATTTGTTTGAAAAGGTTAATTTGTTTGAAAAGTTATTATGCTATGTCAGATTTAAGTATTCAGGGAGTTATTGGTGACCAGGGTAGTAGTGCTCAACCTGGTCGAGGTTATAATGGTAATAATACCCTAGGGTCTATTAATGACAAACTTGACAAACTCACAAACCTAGTCGAAGGTCTAGTCACCACAATATAAGTTAATAAGCAATAACCTCAAGGTATTGAGTAACAAAACCTATAGGATGGCGCCCCTAAGAGACACTATGGCCAAGTTAATTAAACTAATCACCCAGTTCGACCTCCTCGAGCTAGATGAGCTGCTAGACGAAAATTGGAGTTAGAAGAGATTGGGGAAGATGACGAAGAGGTAGATGTTGAAGAATTTAGTGAAGAAGAAGTTAATTATTACCAAACACAGGGAAGAGGATGTTGAGTTCCTCAAAGGCTAGACAATGTTAAGGTGAAATCTCGCCCTTTGGTGGAAATGGAGATGTAGATAAATACTTAGAGTGGGAAGAGAAGGTTAAAAAAGTACTTTAGTGTTATGGGTATGAGGATGTGGTCAAAGTCCAACTTGCTGCATTAGAATTTATTGGATATACCACCATGTGGTGGAAGAATCTGAATGCCACTAAAGCTATAGATAAAAGATGAGGTGTTAAAACTTGGGATGAGATGAAAAGGTTGTTAAGAGGTAGATTTATGCCTGAAACCTACTTGCAAGATACATTTGCAAAATTGCAAGAGCTTTGCCAAGGGAGCTGATCTATTGATGACTATGTCAGGGGATTCCATATGCTTATGATCTGAGCTGACGTGGAAGAGCTAAAAGTACGCATCGCATCGAGGTTTATTTATGGACTCAGATTTGAAATTCGCAATATCATGGAAGTACAAAGATTTTATACTTAAATAAGGCCAATATAGCGTAGAGAGTGGAAAAGCAAAGGAGAAATGTTTCGAGCCGAACTAAGCAAACATTCTCCCGAGCTCTCGTATTGCACCAACTTGCTCAGGCCGACCTAAAGAGGCCATACCAAGTGAAGGAAAGGAATGATCGACTTGAGGAACGCTAAGCAGATTAGCAAGGCTGAGCAGGACAGTCGAGCCGACCCAAGGCTAAGCCAACCCCAAAAAGCTATGAGAAAGGCCAACCATCCGAACAAAAGACTAGCGGGGTAAAGTGTTTTAAATACTTAGGCTTTGGACACATGGTTGCTGAATGTCTAAACCGGTGTGTCATGGTACTTTGAGGAGACGTGGTGGATAGTATCGACAAGAGTGACCCTAAGGAAGAAGAGAATGTTGGAGAACCCACGGTAGAAGAGGAAGAGGAAACCTGTATCTATGCTGACTAGGGAAAAGTAATGGCCCTAGTTTTGAGGCGAGTCCTAAGTTCCCCGCCGAACTCTGAGGAGGACTAGAGAGAGAACCTATTCTATACCAAGTGTAGCATCAGAAGCCAACTGTGCACAATTATCATGGATAGAGGGAGTTATATTAATGTCGTTGCACATTTCTTTGTACAAAGGATAGGTTTGCTGACCTCAAAGCATCCCGACCCTACAAGCTACATTGGCTTCATGATAAAGGTGCTTTGCACGTAACTGAACAAGTAACTGTGCTGTTTAGTGTTAGGAACGTGTACAAGGATGAAGTAGTTTGTGATGTCGTTCCCATGAAAGCTTTACATTTACTGCTTGGATGACCTTGGTTGTTCAACCGACGTATCACTTATGACGGGTAAAAGAACACCTATACCTTTATCAAGGATGGACGGAAGATTGTGTTGCAATCCCTAACCCCATCACAAGTGAATGAGGTTTATAACCAACTCACTCGAGCTAGTAAGAAGAAAACTTTAGTGATGAGTTGAAGGGAGCTTCGATCTGCTAAGAAGACTGACGAACCCATGTTCTTGTTGGTTAGAAGATTGATGGAGATGAGGGAATTACCAGATGTCCTAGAAGAAATCTAAAGATTGCTGAATGAGTTCTTCGACCTGTTTCCGGAAGAACTGCCTAAAAGATTACCATCAGTTCGAGGCATAGAGTACTGTATTGATCTATAGCTAGGTGTTGCCCTGTCGAACCAACCTGCATATAGAATGAACCCTGAGTAAGCTGGCGAGCTAAAAAGACAGGTGGATGAACTTGTTGAGCAAGGATATGTGAAGGAGAGCATGAGCCCTCATGCTATACCAGCTCTGTTTGTCCTGAAGAAGGATGGATCATGGCGCATGTGCATTGACAACCGGGTAATCAATAGAATTACCGTTAAGTATAGATACCCGATATTAAGGCTCAATGACATGTTAGATGAGCTTTATGGTGCAAAGATGTTTTCAAAGATTGATCTACGAAGTAGCTACCATCAGATTTGTATGAGATTGGTGGATGAGTGGAAGACTACCTTTAAGACTAGGTATGGACTATACGAATAGTTGGTTATACTGTTCAAACTTACTAATGCACCAAGCACATTCATGAGATTAATGAACCATGTGATGCGCCTTCTGATTGGAAGATGTATAGCTATATATTTTGATGACATACTAGTATATAGTGTTGACCTGAACGACCATGTTCAACATCTTCGCAAAGTTTTTGACATTTTGCAAGTTAAGAAGTTGTATGGGAATGTAAAGAAATGCATGTTCTGCTAGACAAAAGTGATATTCCTAGGATTTGTAGTGTTAAGAGAAGGAATTCGAGCAGATGAGGAAAAGATCCGAGTAGTTCTGGAATTGCCGACGCCGTAGAATGTCACTGAGGTCTGAAGTTTCCATGGCCTAACTTCTTTCTATAAGCGATTTATTAAGGACTTCAGTACAATAGCCACCTAATTGACCAAGCTGACAAAAAAGAATGAAGAGTTCAAGTAGAGTGATCAAGCTGAGCGAAGCTTCAGGGAGATCAAGGAGAAGCTCACCTCGGCCCCTGTCCTATTACTATTAGATTTTGATAAGCCCTTCGAACTGGAGTGCAACACATTAGGAGTTGGAATTAGTGCTATCTTAATGCAAAAACGACGGCTCGTTGCTTACCATAGTGAGAAACTGAGTAGCGCAGCCCCAAACTATTCTGTGTACGAAAAGGAGTTGTACTCCTTTTTCCAAGCCCTCGCAGTTTGGCAACACTACCCGCTTCCATAAGAGTTTGTTATTTATACTAACTACAAATCATTGAGGCATCTGAGGAGTTAGAACAAGCTTTTGAAGAGGCAAGCCAAATGGTTGGAATTCATGGAAGGGTTCTTATATGTCATTTAACACAAGAAGGGAAGTACAAATGTGGTTATCGACGCTCTGTCACGACGGCAAACTTTGCTAACTACTTTACAAACAAAATTATTAGGATTCTCACTCATCACGGAGCAGTATGCTATTGAACCTCACTTTGGTCCCGTTGTTGAACAGTGCCAAGTGGGGGTAGTTATTAGAGGATATTATCTTAAAGATGACTATTTGTTCAAGGATTATAGGCTATGTATTCTAAACTACTCTACACGAGAACTATTGGTCCAAGAAGCTCATAATGGTAGACTTTCAGGCCATTTTGGGGAGGTCAAAACAACCAATCTATTAAAGAAGAATTTTTACTGGCTAAAGATGTCCATAAGGTAGTCGATCGTTGTGAAGTGTGTAAGCGTGCTAAGGGGAAAGAGAACCCCATGGAAAGTACATACCTCTACTAACGCCTACCTTACCATAGGCCGACCTTAGCATGGACTTTGTCCTAGGGTTACCTCGGACACCCAAAGGAAAAGATTCTATCTTTGTTATAATGGACTGCTTCAACAAGATGGCATACTTCATTATATGCCATTGGACTAATGATGCTCTATATATTATTGATTTGATTTTACAAGATATTGTCTGACTACACTGAGTACCAAAGACGATTGTCTCAAATCAGGATACAAAATTCTTGAGCTATTTTTGGAAAACTCTTTGGAGAAGACTTGGGACTAAACTCGTATTCAACTCTAGTAGCCACCCTCAGACTAATGGCCAGACTAAAGTAGTAAACAGCACGTTAGGTAATCTGCTCAGAGCTATCGTAGGAAAGAACCTACGGGATTAGGATTTGTGCCTACTCGTTGTGGAGTTTGCATACAACTGAATTGTCCATAACACTATTGGGAAGACCCCATTTGCAGTCGTTTATGGCCTTAACCCTACCATTCCCTTGGACGTGATTGGCACCCCAGTAGCTACTGAAGAAAGTCAATCCAGAGTAGACTGAACCCAAGAATTGCATAAGCTACACCAGTCTATCATGAGGAAGATCACCAAGTTCAATTAGAGACAATAAGAGATTGGCAACCGAAGCCACCAAAATATTTCCTTCCAACTAAGAGACTTAGTATAGGTTCACCTCAGCCGAGAGCAATTTCCGTACTTAAGACAAAATAAACTATCTCCTTGAGTTGACCGCCCATTCAAGGTCCTGAAGATGATTAACCACAATGTCTACTAAATCGAGTTACCTGATGACTATGGTATCTCCTTTACCTTCAATGTACCCGATCTGATTCCCCATCGACTAACAGAAGACCCTATGAGCGCCTCAGAAGAACGAGCAGAAATCACTTCAAATTTGAGGACAAATCTCTTTGACCCCTAGGTAGATAATAGGAATCAACCCCCTGAATCGATCACAAGAAGTCGAGCTAGAGGACTTCAAGGGCTCGCATGAAAAATATTAGCTCTAAGCTATAGCCGAGACGAAGACTCCTATCCCGATCTGACCTCCTGCTGACTTGTCTCTCAGATCCTCACGTGTGTCCAACAAACTCCTGCCCAATAGCGAAGTCCTAATCTAGAAGACAACCCCGAACTAGCCAAGTCGAGCTACCAACCTGACCTACTGGCGTCTAACTTCAAGACAGCTAACCTTTTTGCCAGGCTAATTGACTCCTAACCTGATCCAGATCAGGTTGGCTCTTAACTCCCAGCACTTCCTAATTTTTCCTGTATATCATACTCCTAATGTACAGCCATCAAGTGACACGTACCTTCTGACATAACATTCCAGAATAATTCTTTCTTTTCTGTATTAGATATTCTTTGTCCTTTTTTACCCCTTTTTAGTATGATTAATGTAATATAATTGTAAAGTACCCTTTTGCCTTTTCATATATGTAAAATGACCCTAGTGGGAAAGTATATAAACCACCACTTTCCTTATACATAGACAATCATCTAACTTTCAATACAAAATTATTCTTCTTGAGCAACCTTAGTGTTCTTATTATTGTTCAACTCTTATCTATTCCTTTTAGCAAGGAGTAGTGGTAAGTGACCCTTCAATTCGAATCGGTACGTCGCATCCAGCGGATTGTAAGCTGAATATGATTGAATGGTTCCATTCGATAGTTGCTCGAACCTTGCTAGCTTTTTCTTTGTTCTTTTCGATTCGCCTCGTTAGGGTGCTTTCTCCATGTATACGACCTCGGAGATGCATCACAACTGCTCAGTCCTTCTATTGGAGTGGAGTCAGGTGAAAGCTAAGGTTAAGATGCTCTAAAAGGTGCTAGAGGAGGAAAAGCAAATGTATGGCCACTTAGCCATTGCGTTCAGCAACTTGAAACACCAGCATAAGGAGCTGCTCGGTTAAGTAGGTCAACTAAAGGATGAGATGAACAAGACCGAAGAATCCAGCAAAGTTAGAGAAGGTAAACTAACTGTCAAGTTGAAGGCCAAAGGGGAGGAACTTGATAAGGTGCAAGCTAAATTTGGTAAGAGGAAGGTTAAGCTATTGAGAGGCGAAGGGTTAACAACTGATGTCAAATGGGATATCTTTATAGAGACCTTAGAAGACCCCTTGATCAAGAAGGCTATCACTGTAGCTAGATATGCAATGGTGGAGGAGGTATAGAAATAAGTTTTGTAAAACATGCCTAATACGAACTTATCCTTCTTGCATTAGCTGGATGAACCTAAGGTTGCTACTGGAGGTAAGTCGAGTGATGAATCGTCTAGTGAATCATTACAAACTTCTAGCAATTGCTCAAATGCGAGCCTTAAGGAGAGAGGTGCTGACGAGCAAGGTAGGCAAGAGCAAGAGCTGCAACAGGAATAGTAACAGTAAGTTGATGATGCTTAAGAGCATCTTTAATTTTTTTTTCCTTCCTTCCTTGTAGTTAATGCAGGCAATGTGTACCCATTTCCGAATTTGTCTTTTGTATATTCCTTTTGGCAAGGCTCGAGGTATCGACCTCCCTTCATGTAATCATTAGAACTTAAATGAATGATCTCTTATTAATTGTCTTTGATCTCATGCATCCTTTCCTTTAGTCGCTGCTTCATGTGTTTTTACTATGCTTACGTGCTCGAACCACATTCATTTTTTTGGTCTAAGTCTTTTGTAACAAAGAGGATGTTTATCGAGCAAACCTATGTATCCTGTTTCCTCGCAAGGTTAACTGGATTCTATATCCCCAAGTAAGTGATCTATGCTCGCTTATTAATAGCTCCTTATGGGTCTGTTTACGTGCCTGTATGCTATCGCCTCGCACTTATCCTTGGTTTTGGTCTAATTGTCCATAACTGACGATAAGATTTACTTGTAAGTTGACGCACCTTACCTCCTAAGCATATAGTGATTCTTAGGGTTCTTGTAAGGGCTTAGCATCGTAGGGTGACAAGCATGTAAGAACGTATCTCATGATTGTGTTATAGGATCTCCTTAGCAGAGCAATTTCAATAGGGTGAATCTTTCACTAACATAAGCTATCCTCTCCGCATAACTTATTTCAATAGTGTACGCTTTTGGCAAGTGGAATGCCTCAAGTTAGGTGCCTTCTAGAAGATATTTAATGCGTGTACGACTCATCATTAATTCCTTAGGCATCGATTAAGTTCTTGATGTGTTGAGGTTGCACGATGGTCAACACATATGTGGTTAGGGACGTCTCATGGCCCTTATATAAAGGGTACGTAGGTTTTGCCTTGCGATGCCAATTACCCAAATGACTTAGTAGGGTATAAGTGACAGTTGATATGAGCATGTCCAAAGTGATCATGTTGAGGGACGGAGTGTTAGAGTTGGAGAGGGGGTACTTTCGACCTCTTCCTTTGAGTTGTGATCGTAAGGTATAGATAGCTACTCAATAGCGATGGTTAGATCTCAAGCTGTGATTAGAAGGCATATGTGGCCTTTGAGTCCTCCCCTCTTTGTGTCCCAATAATACTATATAAGCTCTGCAATCAAGTGTTTGAGGTTCAGTCTGTAGAATTTTGCGCGATTAAGCAAATTGTTCGATCTAGTCTAAATTTTACAACGAAACTAGGAATGCTAGTAAAAGTAATCTTACGAGTTTGGATTTAGAAAAATAAATAATAAAATAATTAATTATTATAATATTGAATTATATGAAAATTTCACATTATATATCGAAAACACATAAAATGAGTTCCAACAACTAGCAAATCAATAAATACAAATTATATGCATACTAAAAGTCATAAAATAGCTAAAATAATATTTATAAGTATTTATTTATATCATATATGTATTTACATGTAGATCAAAATACGCGAAATTACTTAAAATACCTTAAAATGCTAAAATAATATTAAATAATTAAAGAAAATTCATAAATAATTAAGGAAAAATCAAGAAAAATATGAAAAGGCATGCAATTGTCTAGCACATAGGCATGGCAAGCTAGAAATGGAAGATGAAAATTCAACAAATAGGATTAGGCCATTTAGAAAGTAAAAAAGATAAGGGATAAGGGGCACTTGGCAACATAAAATTGAGAGTAAAACCCTAAACACACTATAAATTTAGCACTACCCAACCAAACACCATTTTAATCAGTTGGGCATTAGAAAAAATTTAAGGAGAGGAGAGAAGAGGGGAAAAACCAATTTTAGTAAAATTAGACAAAATGATGTACATTTAAGGCTTATAAAGAGAACCCACATCCAACGACCATATGGAAAGAAATAGCCACCACCAACAAATAGTGGACCCCACGTCTAAAGTTGTAGACAATGGTGGAGCCACCGTTAGTGGCTGGAAACTTGTCAATTGATGAGTTCTAATTTCTTTTCCGAATGTATTTAATTTAGTAAAAATATCAAATATTCATGGAAAATTATGAAATTTTGTTGCCCTCAGTATTTTTGCATTTACAATTAGAATATCAAACCAGATTTTTAAAATTAGAATTGTTTATATAGGTTCTTTAAGAACATGCCTAATTCCAACGAATTTTGTATAAATTTTTGAAAATAGTAAATAATATTATTTTGAGCTAATTTTTAGTATACATATTCCTCATATGATATACTTAATTTAAATAAAAATAATTTTTGATAAACTATACGTTTAGTATTTATTAAAATTATTTTATTGAATCTATCACGTTTTTCATATGAAAGAAATAATAGGTTTTTAATTAAATTCATTAATCAATCTAATTCATAATGAATTATAAAGCTTAGTTATGATTTTTGGAATATTCAATTTGAATCTTATAATTTTATTTGGTCATTTACTTAATTTAAGCTAATTTTAACAAAATCGAACCTAAAACCACTATACCGGAAAATAATATATAATAAACCATCTTAGTACTTTTCATGATCATAATATAACAATCATAATTTACTGAGTATAATATATTTTCCATAGCTTTATTGGAGTTTGAGGCATTAGTTATATGTGTTATACATAATATGTACTAAATATGTAGGTAAATGGTATATTTTATGTTAATTTTGTAATTTAGGATTAATTAGATATAATTTCTGATTTAAGATATGATTAGACATTTGATATGTTATTGGAGGATGAAGGATGATATATGTGGTGTTAAAAGTGTTAAATAGGTGATTTAGGAGTGAATTATGTAATAACACATAATATGTAAATATAGGATATTAATAAGTAGAAAATATTATGCCAAAAGTGATAATATTATAATAATATTAATATAAAATAAATCTGATATTAAATATAAATTTATATAATTATATAAAAAATGTAAATTTTTCTCACATTGAAAGTAAATTCAGTAGTTAAATAAAGATTAGAATGTATCGTGCAAACTAAAGTACTAGTTAGAGACCAAATACGATATTTTGAATACTCGATTATAATATAAATAATTTCATATTATGGTTTGAAACAAGTTTTTAGAGTTTTTGTATAACCCGTGTTTAGAACCTAATTTAGAAACCGACTCCAAAACTGAATCAGAACCTAGCCTAGATTAGAAATAACTATAAGAGACTTAAAAACCTAAATAATTAAGTATATTAAAGCCCTAAACAAAAGATAACAATAAGCGTTATAGGATAAAACCAATCTATGGTAGTTATGTAGAAACTGAAACAATATTTGTATTATAGGGATTATTAGCAACGGCTTGTGCGAGTCACACATCGAATGAGTAAGCAAGGAGTCCAAGTAAGTTAGGATTAATATGTTATTATATTTCAGAATACTAATTTGTAGTATTCGGAGACTTGAAACTATACTTAATTGTGTTTGTTAAATAGTTAACTGTATGCACGTGCTTGTTTGTGAGTTGATGATATGATTTTAACTTACTACTCTAACTTGTATCTGTGTGATTTATTTGAAATGATTGAATACCTTAAACCAAATCTAACTAAATATATGACCTGTAAATCTAAATCAGACCTGTATAGCAACTTATTAGGGGAAACTTAAGGTTTTTCGGCCAAATACTGACCCCTTTGAAAATGATAGTGTTAAATAGCATAATTGGTCCCTTCTTTATCCTTAGTTGAATTAAGTGACATATGAAGAGGTCGTAGTAAGGGTGAAATTAATGGTTTACAGGTAATCACGAGAGGAGCGGTGTCTCCATTACATAAGCCTGGGTTTGGTCGTGAGCTATTACATTAAATGGAAACTCCTCAACCTAGATTAGAGCGGTATAATTTCTCTAATCTTATGACGAGTTAGACAACATCGTGCGATAGCATTTGCTTATACCTGCATTGCATCTAACTGATTTGATTAATAACCCTATTTGTGTTTAAGGTATAGTTTAAACTCTTTATCCCAACTTATTAAGCTATGGTTGCTCACGTCTCTAAAGATGTTGTTGTAGGTGCTAACTAGAAATAAGCTTATATTTACGTTAAGGTTAGCAACTACTGGATCCTAAGGAGTGAGGCAATATATCTGAAGTCGGCTTCTATCTTAGAATGGTTTGCACAGCGGGACTATTATGACTCTACCGCTTCAGGGCATGACATGTTAGGCAAAAGAGAGGGCCTTAGGTGCAGCCTATTGCTTATTTGTAGCAGCCTTACCGTAGGGGCACTTGTCTATACGAGGTTTTGGGCAGTCTTTTACGTACACTATCCTAGATGACCCTGAGCAATTGGTGCAATTATGATGACTATGATGATAAAGGGGTTCTTTTCTTCACCCTGACTTGTACAGAGAGGTACATGGGGGAATCCTCTACTTTGCAAGTCCTCTGGTTCATTTTAAGTGAAGCATTGACCTTCCTTTGTCGTTAACAAGGCCTTGGCAACTCAGCGTTCTAGGTGGAATAGCTAGATTGGCTATCCCTACTAGTGCTTTCGTAGAAGAGATGCTCTGGAAGGTGGAGTGGGGACTTTCACTTGGAGGTCGAGTGTCATTAAGAGCCTTACAATTCAGGGCTCGGCTATACAGGAACCTAGGGATTTAGCTACAATGTGAGAGCGAGCTGAGTCGAAGTTGAGAGGAGTTCCTCTTAGTATAGAGTTTACAGAGCAAAGAGCCAAGTCGAAGCTAAGAGTAGTCATTCAAGTAAGGTGAATAGCCATAGCGTAGGAGGCAGTTGTATGCCTTTGTATTGTTCAATTCTCTATCTTGATGTAATTGAGCTCAGTATGTCAACTTGCTAAACCTTATACTTCATTTGATTTGTGAAATAAAACTTTTCTCTTTTGATCATCACTTCTTGTTAGCTGGAATACTTCCCTTCAACTCTCACTTGTTTAATTTGACTTGGAGTTGTATTTAATAATTATTATAACAACGTGTTACCTAGACGAGTGTTCGAGGTTGAAAAATCGACTCGCATTTGGGGTCACAATGTAAATCAATGTCTGAGTAAGGTACCCATGTCACTAGTATAAGGACTAACTTGGGTGAAACTTAGGCATGAAAATTAACCTAAGGTTAGGGGCTTGATGAAAATCGATGCCCAAGAGAGGTGCCTACATCGTTAGTATAAGGATTAACTTGGGCGAAACTTGAGGATAAAAATTGACCTAAGGTTGGGAGCTTGATGTAAATTGATGCCCATGCATATCTCTAGCATGTTAGTGTAAAGACTGATGAGGGAATGAATGTTTGGGGGTAGAGATCAACCCAAAGCCGTAAGATACGGGAGAAGAAGAGAGATACATATAGGGAACTTCATTAATTCATTGCATTTAACCATGGTTACAAGTGCTTCTGATTCTTGTCACTTACTTAAGGAAAATAAGGTCTTGGATTCTAGGTATTCCATACTCTAAGGATAGGTCGTCCTTTTAACATCTTGAGCTTATAAGCAACCTTTCCCACATCATCAATGATAAGCGCCCTCTCCTGTTCGGAGGCATTTGAGGAGCAAAGTACTGTGTCTTTGTCTATAGAGTACATCATTAATTAATGTATAGTTAGCTGTGGCATAGGCTAGCTTCTTCACCTCGGCTTGTTCCTTGAGTAATTACCTTGTTCTAAGGTACTACGTAAGGGGGTCTATCCAGGAGGGCTCTAGGGCTACTTCTATTGTTTTGGCGACTTGTTGTTATTGTACCTTTGTATTTCTCTTGAGGAGATATTGTATGAAGAGTGGCTTATTGCAATCGTATGATGTAGGGATGGCTAACAAGGTTATCCTGGATAGTCTGTCAACCAATGCATTTTTTGCTTATAAGATTTTGTTAACTTCCTAAGAAGTGAATTTTGCGAGAAGGCATTGCACTAAATGTAGGTACTTGACTAATGTTTCGCTTTTGGTCTTGTAGTCTACATTAACTTGTTGTATGACTAGCATGAAGTTTAAGTGTATGTTGAGTTTTTCTACTCCAATATCTTTGGCAATTTTTAGGTCGGCAACGAGTGCCTCATATCCGGCTTCGTTGTCACTTGCTGGGAAATCAAACTTTAGGGCATAAAAGATTTTTATTCCATGTGGGCCTTGTAATGTGATACAACCCCACTCCTTCCCCTCCCCCCCCTATTAATGGAGGAGTCGTTGATGTGGAATATCTAGACGAGTATGGTGAGCTTAAGTCGAGGCTTGTTTTCTTTAGTGTATTATGTTATGAAGTCTGCAAGGACCTATGCTCTGATTGTCTATCTTGGGAGGAATTGTACTCCATGGGCACTAAGCTCAAGGGAGTACATCTTTTAGCCTGAAGTATCGAGCCTTTGTAGGGCATTTGAGTGGTACATCCATTAGTATGACGATTGGATGTAATTGAAAGTAAGGCCTAAGCTTGCAAGTTGCGAGGACAACCGTAAGGGCGAATTTTTCTATTTTGGTCTATCTAAGTTTGCACCCTTGGAGGAAGTAGCTGACATAGTAAACTGGTCGGTGGTCATGGCCTTCAACTCAAATGAGTACTGAGGATAATGCTTTATCGCTGCTTACAAGGTATAAGTACAATTCTTCTCTAGGTATTGGTTTAGAGATTATGGGTAGGGTTGCTAGGAAATTCTTCAGCTCTTGGAAGGCTTGCTAGAATGTTGATGTCCATTAAACTCAATAAGGTGTTTGAGTAGATTGAAAAATTCTATACACTTATTGGCCTTCATAATACGAAATGGTTGAAGGTGACTATCATTCCCATTAGTTACTAGACCTCTTTGAACTTTGTCTGGGCTTACATGTTCTGAACTGCTTTGATTTTATCAAGGTTAGCTTCTATCCCTTGCATTGTGACCATGAAACCAAGAAACTTGCCTAAAGCGACTCCAAAGACGCACTTCTATGGGTTAAGTTTCATTTGGAATTAGCAGAGGGTTTAGAAGATCTTTGGAAAGTCATCGATGCAACCTTTTTTGGTTTTGCTCTTAGTGATCATATCATCGACATAGATGTTGATGTTAGTGCTTATCTATGGCTTGAAGATATGGGTCACCAACCTTTTATATGTCGCTCCAGCATTTTTTGGGCTGAAGGGCATTAATTTGCAACAATATGTCCCATAGTCTTTGACAAAGGATATATGGATTTTGTCTTAAGGGGCCATTTAGATCTGGTTATATCCGGAGTAGGTATCTATGAAATTGAGAAGTACATGACCAGATGTCAAATCGACGAGTTGGTCTATACATGGTAGGGGGAAGCAATCCTTTAGGCATGCCTTATTGAGGTCGATGTATCAATGCATATGTGCCACTTTCTATTTGCTTTCTTGACAAGCATTGTATTGGCAAGCTAGGTGGGGTACTTCTTATGCTGAATGAAGCCTTCTCGAACCAACTACTATACCTCTTCCTTGATTGCGGCCTGATGTTTGGGGGCGATGTGTCGTTTCTTTTGCTTGACAAGTCGAATGGCAGGATTGATGTTGAGGTTGTGAGTAACCTCTGGTATGTTAATGATGCTTAACATGTCTTCTGGGTAGATGGGAAGACATCGGAATTTTTCTTAAGGAATTTTATTAGCTCAATCTTGTCATAGTCTGATAGTTTAGCCCTTATTTTGGTTACCATTCTTGGGGCATCAGATATCTGGACTTCCAAGGTCTTTTCTGCATGTTCACCCCGTATTGCTAAAGTAGAGGAGTTAGTTGACTAGATGTTCATGACGTTGCTTTTGGATTGGGCTTTACAATAAAGTGTCCTAGATAAGGCTCGATTGCCTCTAGCCTTGCCAACTCCAATGGGGGTCATGAACATCACTTTTAAGGTATTTTAGCTGATAAGCATGTCAAACTTTGTTATGTTTAGTCTGCCAAGGACGACAGTATATAGTGACCAAATGTCAACAACAACGAAGTCTATCGACTGGCTAACGACGTGTTCACCATCACCTAATCGAATAGGTAAGGTGATGATCCCCTTGGAGGGCACTAATCTACCGCCTCTAAACCCTACAAGGTCGTATTTGTACTATTGAAGGGGCTCGTTGACTAGCTCTTTCGTTTACTCGAAGGCATTGTAGAAGAGTATATTTATCGAACTTGTACTATCAACGAACATCTTGGGAACGTCAAAGTACCCAATTTCAGCATTTATGACGATTGCATCGCTATAGGGTAGGTTGATTCCCTGTTTGTTTGTGTTGGTAAAAGTTACTACTATATTGGTTTTTAGCTTCTTATTTTGTATGGTATGTACCTCATGTTTAGGTATAAAGGTGGCATTGTTTAAGAGGAGGCCAAGTCAACCGAATATGGTGTTGACTTGGTCATGTCATCCCCTTCGGTTCTATTCATTTGTCGAAGCATTAGCTTATTGATTATGGTGTTACTGTTGGCTATCTATTCGATGGTATTGGGTTGGCCGTTAAATTTAGCTTTTCTCATCTATAGCGAAGTGGTCAGTATAGCCTTTGCAAATAAGGCCTTCAACTACATTCTTGAAATGGTGACACTCATTGATGTTGTGTCCATGTTCTTTGTGATAATTGCAATATTTTCTTAAGTTCGCTGCTTTTGGTGTCTCGTAGATACTCGACGGTCTTGGGAGCTACTTTCAAACCTCGTACATAATTTCGCCGAGTGGTCAAGTTAGGAGTGTACACAAGATATAGTCTTAGAATTTGTACCGTTGCTTTTTACACTTTTCTCGTACAAGGGGTTATGGTTTAGGATCAAAAGGTCCCAGACGGTCCTTTGTTGAGATGCAAGTGTTATTTTCCACTTTGAAGAGAGCGTTATTTTCCACTTTGAAACAAGCTATAATGGCGTCTTCTTGAGCTATGTATTTCTCAATGACTTTCATGAAATCATCTAAGGATTCGGGCTTACATAATGATACTATATTGAAGAGCCTGTGAGACCTTACAAAAACTAGTAAATAATTCACAATCGATTTGTTCGAAAATGGATTTTAAAGCGTAAATTGTTAGATTGAGTCCAAATTTTACAATGAAGTTAAAAATATTAGTAAAATGACCCTGTAAGTTTAGAATTAAGAAAATAAAATAATTAAATATTATAATATTAAGTTATATGTATAATACCCGTTATTTATAAAAAATGCGTAAAACGAGTTTTGATAATTAAAAAATCACTAGAGGTAAATTATATATAATTATATGAATTAATAAGAAATAAAATGAAAAGTTTAGTGTATGAGATACATTCTAGAAAATATGAATTAAATCAAGGTTCTTAGAATTAAGTTAAACCCTCATGACAAAGGTACTAAAAATTAAAAGTAGTAATCATATAGCTTTAATATCTTAAATCAAGCTTACGTATATATAATTTTGTTAGAAATATTAAGTTTATCAAGTCTACTTACAGTATCGTATAGTTTCACAATTTTAGATATATCTTATAATAAATCCTTTAAAAATCACCACATGATCTTAATAATTAATACGAATGAGTAAAATTATCTACAAGATGTATATGAATAAGTCCCGGATAATTAATTGAACATATCCATATAAATCATATATTAAAGAAAAGTGTATTTAGGGCCTTATCTTGGAACGTAAGATCAATAAATAAATAAATAGTTTCAAATAAGACCAAATAACAATATGAGTTCTCAAAAAATTATCAATAATAGTTCTATAAAGTCGAATTTCAAAAATAAGTTAAAACACAACTAATATATAGGTTATAACATAAAATTTATCAGGTTAACTTTTAATTAATCTAGAATAGAAATTTTAGATTAGATATATAATATAATGTTCTACTATATTTAAAATACATTATGAAACTTTATAAATAATAAATTACGATAAAATTATATTTGAAATGTTATGTAAAATTAGACTAAAAAGATAAATATAATAATATATATAAATATAACCGCTTTAGTGGAAGGCGGTGAAAAAAAAGATCTCTCTAAAAAAGAGATATAAGAAGGAAGGCAAGAGAATAAGAGAGAGAATGAGAGAGAAAGATGGAAGAAACAAGAGAAAAAGAGAGAAAGAAAGAGAGAGAGAATCAGGAAGAGAAAAAAAAAAAAGAAGAAAGGAGAAAAAGAAGAGAGAGAAGAGAGAAGAAAGGGAAAAGGAGAAAGAAAAGGAAGAAAAGATTCAGGGAAAGAAAACTCTCATTCTCTTGCTCTTCTTCAGGGTCTTCTTCTGGTTCCTCTTCTTCTGGGTCCTCTTCAGGGTCCTCCTCTGGATCCTCCTCGGGGTCTTCCTCAACATAGACTCCATCCACGTAGGGTTCAACTGGTGGTGGGTTTTCCGGTGGTGGTTCTGGTATGTCCAACTCAGGTTCAGGGTTAGGGTTCAATGGTATCTCTATACCATCCCCAGCAGGCTCTGGAAACTGTGGAAACCAATCAATGATCCCTGGTGGGTACTGTCTAGGGATATATGGAATGTCAGCAGGGATATGTGTAATACTGGCAGGGTATGGTCTCCTATCCTCTAACCTAGTAGGAAAATACCGTAAGGGCATCATCAGGGTTATAATTCCCTCTTTCTCCAACCATCTCTGCTCAAAAGCTGCTATAGCGGTGTATCTATTATACTGGGGGCCTAAACTCATCTCCATCCATGCCCACTCATCCTTCCAACTGTAGCACATTTTATCGTGGAACTTATCAATGATCTCATCAACCGTCCTAAATATATTCCAATCAGCTAGTTCCATCAGTAGCCATTGTAATTTCACCCTATAGTCAATGGGAGATACTTCTCCATTCCATCCAAACCGTATCCAACTATGGATTAATTCTCCCCTTCGACCCTGTAATTATAATTAAACCAATTAATATTTCTTATGTTAAAGATTTTGGTTACTTATGTTATACAATCTTTTATCGCCCACTTAATATTACCCACTCTCATTATTCTTATAATGTCTATTTCTTTTAAGGTATGATGCTTCAAAGCGAGTTTACTAAAACTACGCTCTGATACCAATCGAGAACTGTTACGCCCCGAAGTTGCGAAGTCGCAACAGTCCCGCCGTGTAAACCATTCTATGATAGAAACTGACCTCACAGTTCCTACCATAGAGATAATCTACACAAGGCGTCAACGACCACTCGCTTTGAAGTAAACAGTTCGATTAATAATTATACTACAATCATGATAAATATCACAAATTTCTATTAAACATATATAATTATAAATAAGTCCACAGAGCTTCCTAGGAAGTTTTACATAATAACTACAATTTACTAATTTACAGAATAGCTAACAGTCTTCAACCTTTAACTACAAGGTCAGTCTAGTTACACATTATGCTAAATAACTTGATCCTCACACCCCTGGCTTCAAAAGGACTAACCTCTGGATAATTGTAGGGAGGCATAATACTTGTAGTGATCACAAATCAAAACCTGCAAAAGGATCTATAAGGGTATGAGCAACTACAGCTCAATAAGTTGAATTGGAGACTCATGAATGCATACAAGCACAAACAGGGTTATCAAACAATTATTTTCATGCAATGCAACAATCAAGTGTCATCGCACAACGTAGTCCGGTCCGTTGTGAAATCAGAGAAATTTCACCCGCTCCAATCCGGGTTGAGGAGTTCCATGTTATGCAACAGCTCACAACCAAACCCAGGCTTGTGCAATGGAGACCTCACTCCTTCCGCGACTACCTTCGAACCATTGACTTCACCCCTGCCGCGACCTCCTCTCTTGTCACTTAGTTCGACCAAGGATGAAGAAGGGACCATTTTGCAATCCTGGGCTATCCCTTTCGAAGGGGTCGGTATTTAGTTGGAGAGTCCTATGATCCCCTAACGGGTTGCAATGCATGACATTTTCGGTTATTAGGGTCGACTAAGATTAAATTCCGGTTAGGGTGTTCAACAAGTTCATACCAATTCAATCAGTCACAAAATCATTCACAATACAAATTTCAGCACAAATTCAGATACATCAAACACATGCACAAGCTACTTACATTCACAATCATATACAAGCCTAAGTCTCCGAATACTACAAAACTAGTACTCTATTACCATAAGCAATAACCCAACTTACCTGAATTTGCTCAATCGCTCGATCCTCTAGTTGTGAGTTGATTTGTTTCTAGGTGTCCTATAATACAAATGGGTTCTTTTAGTACTTATATTTTATGGATTCTTATTCTAATTTATAATGTAACTCATTTTCCTCATGTATACCTACAACGTATTAATAATTCGTTGTATTCTATTTCAGGGTTCGGCTCCTAAACTAGATTCTAGTTTTAATTCCTAAGTCGTAATTAGGCTCAAATCCCAATGTGACATTAATCACCTTATGCTCGAGCATTTAAATATCCTATTGGGTCGTAATTTTGGTATTCTAAACTATTCGGTACACGCTAACCCTAATTGAGGTATCGGATTTATTCCCGATGTGTAAAAATCTTACATTTTGAGATATTTACTTAAAATTAAATATTATTTCAGATTTATTATTTTTCTGATTTCAATTATAATATTATCTAAATAACTTTATTTTTTTAGATTTATTAATTTACATTTTCACATATTCCTAATTTCTTATATTCTTTACTTAATTTCCCTAATTAACCATACTTAGTACCTAAAGGCTAGGATTAGGGTTCCACTGCAGAGATTAACTTCCTTAAACATCTAATTAAGATCCAAATCAGTAATTAACATCCTAATCACCTAATTAATCCTAAATCACCCAATTTTACCATCATTTTAGGGCTAAAAATTAACTTAAAATTTTCAAAAATTAATTTAAAAAAAATGGCTTCATAGCATTATTCTACATCATATGAGAATCCTACAGAAAAATTTTGAGCCCCAAACTACATTCCTAAGCCTATTTAATTTCCGGTTTAATCATGCTCGGTTTTGAATAATTTGTTAAGGACCCTATATTTACAGATATAATTAAACTAAATCAATATTTTTTCCTAAATCTACATACAATAAAACCTCAGAATAACAAGTTTCATAATTTTCTGGGCAAAATAACTAATTTTACAAAATTATACAAAAATCGGGGTGAATAAATGACTAATCGGTTCGAAGCTTTCTGGCCGTCCAAACCCGGTCCAAGGCTGTCGGTCGGTCCAGGCGGTGGTTCTAGTGTAGGGTGGTGGTGGTGGTTCGGTCCCAGGTGGTGGTGGGTGGTGGTTTTAGTTCACCTTGTTAATCTGCACAGTTTTCTTTTTTTTTTTTTCTGAAATTTCTCTCGATTTTTTTTGTGTTTCGATTTTTCTCAAATCACAAACTAGCCAAATGACTTCTGAGAATTTTTTCCTTATTTATAGACAAATGTAGTAATTAATGTGCATTAATTTGATGGGATTTTGCCCCATTTCCTTGATTTTTGGCTTTTTGTTTGTCAAATTCTTATTGATTATTTTTTTCTTTTCAGTCCACGACCTGATCTTGTTGCAGTTATCCTCTTCTGATTTTTTTTCTGATTTTTTTATAATTATTTTGTATTTTTCTTTAATTATTTACTTAGTTTTCGGCCAATTTTAATAATTACGCGTATTTTTATCTACACGTAAATACATGTAAGGTACACGTGAACATTCCTAAATATTATTTTGGTTATTCTAAAATTTTTAGTATACATATAATCTATCTCTACTAATTTATTAGTTATTATATTACACTTTTTGCCTTTTCGGTAATTAGCAGTTATTATGCTTAAAATTTGAATATTTTATAGTCTCATATTTTACTACTTACTTTCTTAAATTTAAGTTTACAGGGTCATTTTTACTGGTATTTTGCTAAATAGTTTATAATTTGGGTTTGATCGGATTCTTTAGCCGATCGCCCTAAACCTTGGGTTTTAAGCTCAAACCTATGGTTACTTGGCTTGGCTTTAGGGCTTACACCTGCAGCTTCGTTTAGTAAAAGCACTCAAGGTATGCTTGCAGGGTTTCATTAGGATGCTGCTTGACATTATAAAGAGTGGAGGAGTCTCTTAATAAGACTTGAGAACTGAGGAAGTGTTGTTGGAACCTACTTCTTAGGCCATCAAATGAAGTAATGGATGCCTCAGGGAGGGTGTTAAACTAGAGCAAGGCAGATTTCACTAGTATATTAAGAAAGGCTTTGCACATAATGGCATCTGAGAAGTTATGGAGGCTCATCATTGTCTAAAAGTAGATGAAGTGGTTGTTTAAGTCAATAATGCCATCATAAGTGTTGAGATGTGGTAGCATATCACCTCTAGGGAATGTTTCCTTAAGCATTGAAGGGATGAATGGGCTCTTTGTTGGTGTAGAGTGTAATGTAATGATTCGGCTTTCTTGTGATTGCGTACACTAAAGGCACAGCGAATGTGTTCATTGAGCTTGTTCATGTTCATGTCTCATAGTCTTTTGGCGATAGCCTTAATGACAAGCAATACTGGCTTGCTAATTGCTGTGCACTTACCTTCTACATGTGTTTTGCTATAGCTGCGGTTCAGCCGTTCACACAGGTCTTCTTGTAGTTGATGATAGTACTGGATCTGATCACGTGAATGCGTAAGGTATGTATTGTGCAAGTCATCATTTTTACTTGGCTGTAAGGAGGAATCAATGGTTGCCTCCTCATTTGAATGTTTTTTAGATGCATTTTTAGTAATGCCACATCTTTGTGCAAATCTGCAGTAGATTCATAATTTTTTTTTTTCTTCCAACATTTGCCGAACATGTGATCTAAGCTATTAGATTTCGGTACTTTCACTTAAACGTGGAAGTGTTTGATCACCTCCACGTTGTTAGGAGGTAGTGATATCATCTACATGGAAAGCTTATGGGTTACTATTTTCGCTTTTAGCCATCATCGTTATAGTAGCCTAAAATGGTGGGCACCAAAATATTGATCATAGTTAGATCAATTATGGTATATGGACTCGTGTAGAATCGAACATAATGGACAGTGCTCAACTAGTGTATAGACGTCCTGTTGAACTTCTACCCTTTAAAGAGAGGGGGGAGAAAGGTTCTTAGATCATGAAAAAAGGTTTCCCTTACCTCTTGGCACCTAGAGCCATTTATGTAGGTTACTTAGATACATGGTGATTAGGGATTCGCTCAACTAGTAACTAACAAACAATGCGCTCTATGATAAAGACTAAGCTTCACTGTAGGTAGCATGTTGTGGCCAACCAAACTACCAAATCAACAGCTCAGTCATTTGGTAAGAGTAAGGGTACTAGGCGTGCCGACAACACTACGGATGTTAAGCGCTCATTAATGAGCTGCAGTGAAGTATAGGCGCTAAAGATAAAGGTCGGACTGAGATGTTGAGGAAGGGGTTAAGTAATGCCCAATAGGGATGAGTTGAGCCCCAATGTTACACTAGATGATCGATGGATGCTAGCTCAATGGGCTAAGCTACTTGGATAGTCGTTATTTGGCTTGCCAAGTAGGTTAGAATGTGGGGGACAAGCTTGCCATTAGTTCATATCTTCATCGGCACAAGTCCACGGTCTCGTGAGAGGATCGTGTCGTAACATGTGAGCTCGCCATTTGATGTCCTCTATGATAGGCTTTATTTGTTGGGCCTTGGTTCGAGCAAGAATCGGGTATCGATACCCATGAATCATAATTTCTTTTAGTAAAATAAAACAAACTTAAGTTTTCACACAAAGTGATATCTCAAAGTTGGTTTAGAGGTACAAGGGGATCAAATTTTTTTTAGAGAATATTATGCCTCTCATATCATATTGTTAAGGGATTTTGGTTAGTAATTCTCTCCATGAATACAATTAGAATAAGAAAAAAGATTCATTACTACCAATATATCATGTGTTTAGTAAATAGTAAGTATAAATGATATTTAGACATGTATCAATAATAATGTACCAATATTTTTACGTATTAAGATTCTTTTGTTACTTGCCAACCTCTTATAAATATAAATGCTTGTTCCATTGATGCATTTCTCGTAAGCTTAGACACTTAGACAGCATTTTCTTGAGTTTCTAAACTACACTAAGGATAAAGATTAAATGTTCTTCTCTAAAGAGATTTTGAGAAAGAGAGGATGAGAGAAACTAGTAAAAATTCGTGTTAAATCCAAACTAAACTAAGAAATTGCACAATAAGCATGATTACAAGCACTATGATTGTAAACACTCCACTTTTGTCCTCCTTTATTTTTATTTTTATTTTTTTTATCTTTTAGAATTAGGTAAGGGGTCCTAATTTAAGAAATATAGAAAAAATACAAAAAATGGAAAATTTAGAAAAATTAAAAAAAATAAGAAAATTTAGAAAATACAAAAAAAATAGAAAATTTGGAAAAGTGGAGAGTTTTAGAGAAATTTAGAAATTAATTATTTCTTTTAAATTTTTTATTAGACTTAAGTGTTTTCAAGGTCTTAGTACGAGAAAAGCTATTGGGCTTAGGTTTAGTTTCAAATTGAACCTAGGTTGACCTTTTCCATATGTGCAATTATTGCGCATATGAATAAGACATATACCAACGGCTTAATAGTATTGCACATTGACTTGTGTTTTATTTTTTTTCATCCAAAACACATGTTTAGCCACGTATCATGTGCAATATTATTGGACCACATGGCTAACGTAGCGCTATGTCAGTGCCGTGTCAGCATTCTTCACCCTCTACTTTCTTCCATTTTCCTTTTTTTTTCCCCAGTTTTCCTGTAGTCATCCTCTCTGGTCAACTCAGTTTCGAGATTGATTTAAGCCCCTTTTCTATACAATTTGACCAAATTAATGGAGGGATTTCAAAGCTTGCATAAGATACTACGAATCCAACACAAAAATCAATCTAGATTCAATCATTAAATCAGTCAAAATTTGGAAAAAAATCGTAAATGCAATTTCTTTCCTTAATGAGAATTAAAACTCCATTTTCTAGGTGAGGGGGGTTAGGGTTGGGATAACAACAAACACTCACTCTTGCTCCCGATACTTCTTGATGGCACTCTTTCAAACCATACCTACACACCTAATAGCAAGACATACACAACTCAACATGTACCCAGTAGCAACACCGATTCTCCATCGTACAATACAAGCATCAACAGCAACGTGGGGGGATCCTCTTCACCTTTTAAACTCCAATGCACAACATAAGCATCAGCAGCAACTACAATAAATCCCTAACACCATTCGATCACTCATAAACAAAATTCACAATCCCTTATTGTTTAATCTAGAATTAATGTCATCTAATCCCCACATCCAGTTCCAATCCTCTTCACTACACCAAACCCTCTTTGTCATCCTTCTTCGCCGACCATCGAAGCCTAACCACGTTCACTGCTAACAACTATCATGACCAAAACTAAACACAACAACACCAATCCCCGACCTTTCTCTTGGCCACTCATGTTCATTGCAAACTCAAATCTAAAACCAAACACCCAACTAACATTTAACCCTATCCATATCCCTTATACAGAATGCCTTAGCTATTGTGACCAAACTTAAGCCCAATGCCATTAGCTCGTACACAGTCACATGCACCCATGGACCACTCCACACAAACCCTCACCACAACGCGGCTATCATTGAAACACAACCCTACGCCTTTCCTTAAACAAAACCAATGCCATGATAGAGTTTGTGGCATCCTAAAACCCTAAAACCACCTTTTTCCACATGTCCAACAACCACTACCACAACTGCCTAACATCCACCATGGCTGCTGTCTTGTGCCACCACCTAAAACCACTTCTATATACCTTAGTGTTAATCTTATGCCCATTAGTCCCAATCTGAAACACATGGAACTACCCTTACCTACAAAAAAATCATACTGGAATCACTCGTCGAGCCATTCTAGTACCATCAGCTTCTTCTTTATGTAATCAAGTTGGCTTATCCGACTCGAGCCAAATCCAACCAGGTTGGATCCCCAAAGTCCGACCCAACTCCATGTCCCTTGACCCATGCATCTAACCCGTCTAATTCATCCTCTGATCTAGCTTTGGTTTTGTTCGTTTTTTTTTTATTTATTTTTTGTTCATTTACTTATTTGTTTCATGTAATTGTAATTGTATATATATATATATAAACGAAAAGAAAAAGGAAGGGGAAAAAGAAAAAGAAGAGAAAAGAAAAAGGGAGGAAAAAGAAAAAAAAAAAGGAGAAAGAAAAAGCTTAGTTTTATTTTTATTTATTTTTTGCTATAGTCAAAATAAAAGGGAAAAATAAGAATAAATAATGAAAATAAAAATAAATAAATAATAAAGTTTTTTTTATATATATGTCACTTAGAATAACCTTTTTTCAAATAAACAAAAATAAATAAATCCATTTTTCAAAATTATGGCACTTTAGAATTTTCCAAAAAAAAAAAACTGAATTTAGGATCCTTTAAGAAATTTTCCTTAAATAACTCAAATCAAATTAAAAACTTAAACTCGACTATTTTCTTAAATTAAAATCAACCAACACACATGACTCTTCAAAAAGAATTATGTATATCTGATCCCGAATAATAGGTACGTAGATACTTTTAAAAAAATGAGAAAATTGAAAAAGTAGTTTTTCCACTTTTAGTTACACAATTTAGTAAAAAACAAAAAAAAAGTTAAAATTTTTCCAATTCTATTTAATTTATCCAATTTGATAGAATATGATCCAATTCGTTAATTAGTGATTGAATTTTAGTTCAAAAAGGATAATTTTGAAAAGCAAATTTAAATTCGGAAAGTTAATAATGATATCTGTAAGGGTTTAAAAAGGTTATCTCCCGGACTTGATTCTCTAATTTTCAAAAAACCGTTTTTAAAAATTGGGTTTTTAAGTGGATCGGTGACTTAGTTAAATCGGTTTATCCAATTGATTTAACTTAACTCTTTTTTTCTCAACTTTAGTCAAGTAATAATTCTAAACAATTTTCAATATACGTTTAAAAACCAAGTTTTTCTTAACTCCTAGTCGAGGTTTAATATTAAATAGATAGGATTTAATATTAATCGGGTTAATGAAAATATGAAAAAACCGAAAAAAAAATTAGGCTCGACAACAATATATCATCATACTCCTAAGATTCATAATTCTTGGGACATTGAATCTTAAGTATTAGATTATATTGAAACTAAATTAGTAATTAAATTATTTGAACCATCTAATATAAAGTAAAACATCCCAAAATACTTGAAATAACACTTGTTTAGGGTTAGAGTTGTACCTTTCGCATCGAACAATACTTTGTCAGATTCTATAAAACAACCAAATCGTTCCAATCACCCCCAAATGAGTTCGAACCAAATATATTTCATAGACACTTTACGTCTAATGACTTCGCATTAGGAGGAAGTGATAGCCACATTTTCTCTCACCTATTGAGGGAACTTTATCCATATCTTACATATTTGAATCCTTACCAATACCCTTTTTTCCCTTTTCTTTTTTTTTTTCTTTCTCAAGGATGCAAGATTTTATTTAATTTTGGTACCACCTCTAATGATGTATTAAGTTCTCATAAACTCCAAGTTACTTTGAACACTTAGTCTAATCCCATATTGACAATCTAATCATCAAGTGGATGGGCTACAGATAGATTATAATTTTACGTGAAATGGAAGTTTCCTTCTAAAACTAATTTTAACGTGAGAAATCTTTTGTGGGATGGAGTGATTGGTTCATTTCATAAATCCAACTTCACATTGCTTTTGTGTAGGATTAACTGAAAATGTGGGCTCTAGCCTCCTGGTAAGTAAAAGCACGACATATATAATAGTGTCTAAGTTACATATCATTCTCATGATTCATTTTCGGATATTTTTATGATTTCATCCCTCATTTTTATAGAATCATTCAAGTCCATAGCTTAATTGATAGAAGCTTTGAAACTCAACGTTTTGATGACAAAAAAAAAAAAAAAAAACTCCAATCCATCTGGATATTCTAGTTTGTTTTGTCAAAAATGTGGAAGGGATTTGAGAGAGGAGAATGAAAGTGAGTGAAAAGAAGATAGAAGGGATAAAAATAACGAGAATAACGCCTTGTTTGATTTTTAATCCTGAAATCCAATTTTTCCAATCTAACTTTTTGAAATTCGATTCACTGTCCAATGTTTGGTATTTTATTCCAAAAAGAAAAAAAGAAGCTCTAGAATGGTTTATTTTGTTCATTTTAAAGTTAATAATGGAGTTATGGGTAGAAGGAATAAATAGATACACATAAAAGGAGATAATGACAGCGCGAGAATAGAGTTTGGAAAGAATTATATATAGTCTTATTTTTAATGTCAAAAGATGGATCAAGTTCCTAAAATTATTAGAACTTTATTTGTAATATACCGAATAATAGCCAAAAAAATGCATGCAAAGAAAACAGAACACTGGAAATACATCAAAATTTCACATGTTTGGATTTAAGAGATGTGATGGAGATTTTGTGAAACTAATTTAACACGATTTTGTGCTCATGGTAACTTCTATTTCTATTAATTATTATTTGATGAGCCCTAGGTAATATTTATCCCTTCAACATCACAACCTATATATTTGATGGAAGGAAAAAGTAGAAGGGAAAGGAAGGGGGGCGGGGTGATGAAAGAACTTGGGATTCTCACCATGCTTTCTTTATTTGGACATGCAAGAATTTTAAACTTAAAACAACTTGAAGCGAAATACAGGAAAATGTACATAATTTTTTTAAAAAAAGGTAACCAATCATTATCAGTTTTACTAACATGAATTGTTTTATACATATTCATTTTCGTTTCCATCTTTTTCTTAAAAACAGATTCTATAAAATTATTTAAAATAAAGTTACAAATTAATAGTTGATGGTTGAGATTATTAAAATTTATATAAACAAACGAAAAGTCAATTTACTTTTATTTTACCCTTTTTTTTCTTAACTCTGTCCTATTATTTTATTTTCTTTCTAGCTCTGTCTTTTATTCCAAACATATTTGTGCTATTCATTTTCTATTCATAAAATGAAAATAAAAGTATTGCTAGCTATTAGAATATTGTAGAACACTGAAACTTAGAATTACATCGAAACATTAAAAAAAAAAAAAGGGAAAAGGAGAGTAAAAGAGTAAAAAGTGTGCAGAATACAGAAGTCAAGAGGCAGTGGCGCTGATTCTGAAGAGAGAAAGAAAGAGATCAAAAAGAAATTGATCGACATGTTGTTTGAGAGGAATATATACCTAATTTATTAGATTTTATTTTTTTATTATCATGTGTTTTTTTGGTTGAATTTATACAAATTATACAAAGCCAAACAAAAGCGCCAAAAGGGTCTTTCTTCCTTTACGAGGCACAAAAACAAATGGACAACACGTGGGACAATATTGTCCAGGAGTATATGCCCAGCAAATTACCATGCATATAAAAATGAATGAATGTGACCCCTTTCCTCACCTCACCTCATTTGTTAATTTTTGACTTGACAATGACTTCCCATCTCCATGACATTACTATTTCCATTAATGGTTTCCCATCGTCTTGTCAGTTGGAAAAGAAAATCAACCTTTCATTGCCTTCGAGTAAATTATATGTATCCTCACTAGAAATGGATATTCTCGATTTTGTCAAAATTATACATCATTTTTACTAACATAATATATATGTAAAAGTAAATGAAAAATTTATTTATTATTTATCAAGTATCCCAAAAACATGCTAATAATACATTAATCCAAATATCCAACATCATAGGACTGTTCGTAGAACTAAATTAAAACAAAATGAGAACCAAAGTGAATATATGGTTATTTTATATTTTTTATTGAGTTCACAACTTAATTCAAAAAGAATTTAAATAGTTGGCAATTCAATTTAAGAGGTTGAATTAAATTATATCAAATTGCTTTAATTTGAGCTGCATTGCTTGTTAAAGAAAAGGGAAAAAAAAAAAAGATTTTTTGGTTTTGAATATGAATAAATAGTTCTAAACTCACAAACCTTTCAGGGGGTAGTAAGGAAAAAAAAAAAAAAACCTAGGACATCAATGCTTACACTATATTTGGCAAATTTAGGAGGGATGTAATGAGTAGAAATCAAAAGAAAGGAAAGGAAAAGAAAAGAAATGTGATTTCTATTTTATATTAAGATATTTAAGAAGGAAATAAAAAAAAAAAGCTTTTTAATAGACTACATTACCCTTATTTTTATTTTGTAAACTTAGATAGTAAAGTAGTTTTTATAACTTTAAATTACTTTCATCCATTTCCACCGCTTTCTTTTCAAAATTAGAGAAAAACATATTCGCTTTAAAAGGAAAACTTTTCACTATTTTTTATTTGTTTTATTAGACTTCCACTTCTATTTTAATTACTAAACGTAAACTTTCCATTCTTTTTCTCTTTATTTCATTTGATTTTTACTCATCTAAACACAATGTTAGTCTTCTAGTCTTGCATCCATCCCTTCATTTTATTCTTGTACATGCTGGGTTTCGAGTCATACTAAACCGTCTTTCTCTTAATGTATGCCTCATTTAGTTCATTCTTGTCCCTTATATCTCCTTTTAATTCCTTATCATAGTTTCACTCTTATCTCTCAATCTCTCTCCATAGATTGGCAAATCCTAACATTCTATACATGTATGGTCCTTTGTCCCTCTCAATTTGCTCATTATATAATGTTATGATCTAGGGAGTTTATAGGATAACCTTTTAAGTAGTAAGTTAAGCTTATTTGATGGGAAATAGTATTTATAATTTTATCATTTTTTTATATACATATATGCAATTACAATACACCTATTAAATTAATTTACTTCAAATCTTGCATCAATCTGTCCAAGTAAAGTTTTGGTGATTGATATGTTTTGTAAATATTGAAATGTGACAAGTAAAAATAGGTAATTTTTAAAATGGTTTGATTTGAAACCCTGAAAGTTAAGAGTGATTCGATTCATCAAACATACTATAAATAATAATTACATTATTAATAATACAAATATTCCGGTCTTATGATACATTACTTGAATATACTAGCATTATTTTTTTTACAGTTATTATTTTGAAAATGTATGGGAATTATTATTGAACGATTAGTTGTCTGATAATCTATTTTTAAAACGATATTTTTTAATATCTTCCAAAGTCATCATAAAAAATTATAAAATACTTTGTATTTATATAATGATGCTCTTCTTTGTTTTGCTTGTATTTTACTATTAAAATATTTTATGCGATAATCTAGCTTTGTTGATAAGAAATCTTATGCAGAGTGTTATGTATTAAATTTCAACTAATAGATATGCATCAATAAAAAGATAAAAAGTTTATTCTTTTAATATCCTACAAAATATATAGAGTACTCATAATACTTTTGTATCAATAAGAATAAAATGTAGATAAATTTCACTATTAACTTAAATGAATAATACCAGTTTCTTGATTATAATATTCTCCATCCCTCCTTACCAATGAAAGGTGCACCCTTTTTTTCGAAGGAATTTATCGGTAAAGGAATGGAGGGAAGAAAAGTCATAGCTGGGTGCTGGAAAGAGACTCCATATTCATCCTCTTTTTCTCTCTTTTGCACAAGAAAAAATACATCGCTTTCTTCTCCCCAGTAGTTGTTATCCATGCAATGCAATTACTTACGCATCGCAATGACGCAATCATTCTAGAAGCCTCAGTGTTTAAGCTCATGGCTGCCTCTAGATTAGCTATCACATTAAGTTTTGAGGAGTAATCTAAGTGCCCAAAGTAAGGAGGAAAAAAAAAAGATTAATTTAATGGATGGTCAAGCCATCGGACCAGCAATCAGGGGTAAGTCCTAACTATCTTCCTATGATATTGTATATACAAAACTTAGAGAGACTGATTTTTAGTAAATCAATTTCTTTTCGAATTCATTCCTTCCACTTTTCCTTCATTCGATAAATAATAAAAAGCTTTCATGCTCTCGCTATAAGTTTCACCAAATATGGCATTAATATTGTCAACCTAATCCACATAAGTGCTATTGAGATATTAGACCCTAATGGTTCTCGAAATATTGGAATTTTTTTTATTTAAATTTCTTTCAAATTCTACATTCCCTAAAAGCACGCTTAGACATCCCATGTGAAGACTCAATAAAATACGTATGTTGATATCCTTTTGATAGATCAATAATAGATATTTTTTTCATCAATATATTAAAAGAGGAGATTCCCCTAGGGAGATTTCCTCTCTATACATTCATTTTTATTCTTTTAAGTTCTTCCATGGCACTAAAAATGAGAAGGGGGCAGCATTGAAGTTATAAGGACTTGTCATAAAATTGACTATCTTGGATTGTGAAGGAATCATTATACAATGTTGTTATATTATAGTAAATTGATGTCATAAAAATATAACATTCTAGAACCAGAAAGGGCCACAACCAACTACATATTCTTGTTATTTAGGAACACGTTAAAATTCTAAAATCAATTACAATCTTCAAAACAAGTTGTAACAACCACTTATAAGGTACAAAACAACAATTCTCTAAATACATCAATTTTAGCCACAAACATATAGAATAACTAAATCTTGATCTTCTACCACATACAAAACTAACTGCCTCTCTTTCCTAATCGAAACTAGCAATCTTCACACTTGTCACAAATTTATTGAGTCAACTTATAGTTGTGAAAAGAGAGAGAGAGAGAGAGAGAGAGAGAGAGAGAGGAAGAATGAACTGAAGCTTAATACGGGTGTATAAACGCACATGAATGCCATGCTTAAAACATTTATATACATATAATGCAGCTGTTACAGAATATAAGTATATAATAGTTTAATTATCTTTAATTTAGGCCAGAAATCAATAAAGAGATATTCATAACCCTGCCACACTATGATATTGTCCATATGCATAGGTAGATATAATATAAGTGTTCCTTTTAAGTCTTATACACCTGTAAGCCCTGCAATTGGAAATTCAAATTCGATATGTGGAATTTAAAGTAATCGGATAAAGTGTTTATTCGAGCCCAGATTATACAATGAAACTAAGAGTATTAGTAAGAGTAACTTTATAAGTTTGTATTTAAAAAAATAAGTAATGAAATAATAGAATACTATAATATCAAATTATAAGCATGTTATCCATTATATATTAGAAATGTATAAAAACAAGTTCTGATAACTAATGAGTTGCTAAAGATAAATTATACGTATACTAAAAATCATAGAATAACATAAATTATATTTAAGACTGTTTAGTTGTACTATATATATATTTACATATAGGTAAAAATATACGAAATTACTTAAAATGCATGAAATATACTAAAATAATGCCAAATAATTAAAGAAAATTACAAAAAAATTAGATAAAATAGGAAAAGTGTGGATTTGTCCATAATCAGGTCGTGGCAAGCTAGGGATGAAGAAGAAAAAATTACCTAATCGAATTAAAGCAACTAGAAAACAAAATTGGAAGAGGATAAGGTAATTTATCAAATAAAATTTGTAAGAAAAAAAGTAAGGTAGCTCTATAAATACTCAAACCTTCAACTGTTGTTCATTTAGTTTGTTAGGAATCAAGAAAAATTTGAGAGAAATCAGAAAGCAAGGGTTTAATATATTTAGAAAAAATCTATACAATTAGAGCTTATAAACCAAACCCATAACACATGGTCATCTGAAATCGAACCGCCACCACCACTTGAGGCTACTGACACCCTTAAGACTATCATTGGTAGCCGGAAGTTTATTAGATAGGTGAGTCTAATTTTGACCTAATTTTGTTTAATTTCGTAAAAATGTTAAAAATACTTAAAAAATTATGAAATTTAGTATTTTAAGGTTTTTATATATGTAGATTTAGGGAAAATTTTTATTTTGATGAATTTATGTCTAGAAATATACTACCCATAAGAAATTTTATAAACTCGAGTTTTGTTCGATTTAGAAATAAATAACATTAAGAATGTAGTTTTAAGATTAAAATTTTTATGTAAACTATTTAGATGGTATAGAATAATGCTATGAAGAGATTTTTCAAATTTTAATTTTTAAAATTTTTAGATGATTTTTAAGCCTTAAAATGATGTATAAAATAAGTGATTTTGGTTTAATTAGGTAATTAACTAGATAATTGCTGATTTAGTATGTAATTAAATGTTTTAGGATGTTAATTTCTAATGTGGTATGATAATTGTAGCATTTGGATAGTTAGATATAATTATTAGGTGTAATATGTAGTGAATATGTGAAAATTAATATGCGAAATTAGAATTATAATAAATATAAAATATTAAGTTAAATTGATAATATAATAATAACAATAATATATAATAAATCTGGTAGAAACTTAAATTTAGATAATTATATAAAAAGTAGAAAATTTTCTCATATCAAGAATAAATTCAATACATAAATAAGAACTAGAATGTACCGTGTAGGCTAAGATACAGGTTAGGGACTAAAAGTAATATTTAGAATACTCAAGCATCATGTGATTAATTTTTTCATTATGGTTCGAAATGTATTCTTAGGATTTACATATAATACCTATAGCTAAAACTGAATTAAAACTAGATTTGAAAACCGATTCCAAAACTAACCTAGAATGAATCAATAATAAATAATATATATATGGAAAATTAAGTCAAATCATGACCTAAAGTTTATATATCATAAGCATATAAATACTAAAAGAGTTTTATATTATGGGACATGGAAGACTTGTAACTTGTGACTAATTAAGCGAGTTAATTGAGGATTTCAAGTAAGTTAGGTTTAATATTTCATAATATTTTGGAGTGCTATATTAAAATACTCGAAAGCTTAGGATGATACATGATTGTGCTTGTAAATAGTTATATGTACATGTGCCTGTGTATCTCTAATTACTGGTCGAATAGTGATGTGTGGGTCATATGTTGTGAATTGAGTGATGTGAAATTGTTTGATCACCCTGAATCGAACCTAATTATAATTGACCTAAATACCTTAATTAGACATGTATTATAACTCGTTAGAGGATTGTTAGGATTCTCTAACCAAACACTAACACCTTCGAAAAAGATAGTACTGGATAGCATAATGGTCTTTTCTTCATCTTTAGCCAAACTAAGTAACATGAAAGGATGTCATGATAAGAATGAGAGCACTAGTTCGAAGGATAGTCATGGGAGAAGCTGTATCTCCATTGCACAAACTTAAATTCATTATGAGCTGTTACATAAATATGAAAACTCCTCAACTCGGATTAGAGCGGGTAAAATTGCTTTGATTTCACAACAAATAAAACTATATTGTGTGAAAACCATGTTTGTGTTTGTTATACACTCTTAAGTTTCTATTCTAACTTACTAAGCTATTGGTTGTTCATACCTTTATAGATTTTCATGTAGGTACCAACTGATATGATGCGATATAATTATCATGAGGTTAGTTTCTTTTTGAAGCTCTATTGGGAAGTGAGAATAAACCGGCTGTACGATCGAGTCTTTTAGTATTTTGTCAGTACTTTTAAGTTTATGAACTAGTATTGTGATATATTAATTAATAGACTACCGTAGTATGTATAATTTCCTAGGATTATCAGATAATATGAATGTAATCATGTATATATGACTTAAGGTTCTGGCTTTTTATGTAATTTTTGGTATAAATTATAATTGACTATTTTCTTCAAAGCGAAGTCATAGACACCTTGTATAAATTATATTTACGATAGGAATTGTGAGGTCAATTACTATCATAAGTTGGTTTACACAACAGGTTTATTGTAACTTTACGGCTTTAAGGCGTAACAACACTTAGGGTCCAAAGATCAAAGACTAAAAACCTAATATTCTAATTACGCTATTCTATATACGAGTCCACTAAGAAAACCTCATATATGATCAATAATTGCTCTTCTAAGGAACTGTCATTACAGGCCCCTAAAACGAGTCAAGCATAACCAACAATTAAGGTCAATTAATCTTCTAGTCTTGCATCTATTCCTTCATTTTATTCTCATACATGTTAGCTTTTGCATCATACTAAATTGTCTTTCTCTTAATGTATGCCTCATCTAGTTTACTTTCGCCCCTTATATCTTTTTTTAATTCCTTACGTTCTCATAGTTACACTGTAAGCTCTACAACCAATCACTCAAGGTTTCGATCGGTTGAAAGATTCGATCGAGCCTGAATTATAAACCATTGAGAGAAATATTAGTAAAAATGACCCCGTAAACGTGAATTTAAGAAAATAAGTAATAAAATAGGAGACTATAAAATTTTCAAATTTTAAGCATAATAATTGCTAATTACTGAAAAGGCAAAAAATGTAATTTAACAACTAATAAATTACTAGAGATAGATTATATGTATACTAAAAATAATAGAATGACCTAAATAATATTTAAGAATATTTATTTGTACTATATATGAATTTACATGTAAGTATAAATACGCGTAATTTCTTAAAATACGCAAAATGTGCTAAAATAATACTAAATGCTTAAAGAAAATTCATAATTAATTAAGGAAAAATCAAGAAAAATCAGGAATCATCTAGAATTGGGTCGTGGCAGCTGGGAAAAATAAGAAAAAATTCGGCCAATTAAATTAAGACAACACAAAAGCCAAAAATTAAGGGATAAGACAATTATCTTGTCCCATTTAATGCACAATAAATCTCACAAAGCCCTATAAATAGTAGGAAAAATCACAAAGCTCATTTGGGCAGTTTGGAAAGTGAGAAAAATAGAGAGAGACGAAAATTGAGAGAAAAATTCGGTTTAGAAAAAAATTAGAAAAAACTATGTAATTAGGGCTTTCAAAGGGAACCCACATCAGACGAGCAGCTGGGAGTGGATGGCCACCACCATCACCACACGGTGGTGGTAACCCCAGGCCGGCCGACAAGGCCACGGCGGCCCGCGATGGCCGGAGCCACCCAAATCGGTGAGTCCGATTTCCAGCCCGATTCTTATGTAATTTTGTAAAAATAGTAAATATTATTAGAAAATTATGAAATTTTTTATTCTGGAATATTTTTGTATTTAGTTTGTAGGAAAAATATTATTTTGATGAAAACATGCCCCATAATATATGGTCCTTAAGAAATCATGTAAAACCGAGCATGTTTCGGTTTAGAAATAAATAACCTTAGGAGTGTAGTTTCGAGCCCAAAATTTTTGTGTAGATTACTTAGATGATATAGAACAGTGCTATGAAGCTCGTTTTCAAAAATTAATTTTCGAAATTTTTAGGCCCTAAAATGAGGCATAAAATGGGTAATTTAAGGTTAATTAAGTAATTAAATTATTAATTACTGACTTAGTGAATAAGTAGATGTTTTAGGATGTGGAAATCCGATGGAGTATGATACTTATAGCATTTAAGGTGTTAGATGTAATTATTAGGTTAATTATGTAATAAATGATTAATAGGGAAAAATAGGTAACTTTAAGTTAATTTTGTAAATTAGGGAAAATATGAGTAAAATCTGATCTAGGATGAATTTAGACATTTTGAAATGATAATTGATGTTTAGGGATGGTAATTAAAGTGATAGAAATATTAGAAGTGCATTATGTACATAATAGGCAATAATGCATAATATGTAATTTTTGGAAATATACTAAATATAAAATATTAGAATAAAAATTGATATTATGATAATAATAAAAATATACAATAAATCTTATGGGAAACTTGAATTTATGTAATTATATGAAAAATGTAAAAATTTCTTACATTAGGAGTAAATTCGGTACACAAATCAGGATTTAAGTGTACCGGATGGAATAAAATACTAATTAGAGGTAATGATGGTATTTAGAAGATCGGGAAGTAATGTGATTAATTTCACATTATGGGTTGAAACGGATTCTAGGGTTGGAATCTAAAACATTACTTAGAAATCGAACTAAAAACCTAATTTAAAAATCGATGTGAAAACCGAACCTGAACCTAACCCCAAACCTAGAATAATTGTAAAAGACTTAATACCTAGATAATTATGCATATTAAACCTTAAACAAAACCTAACAATAAGCGTTATAGGATAAAATAAACTTATAATATTTATATGAAAAGCTGAAACCACGTTCGTGTTATAGGGATAATCGGCGATGGCCTGAGCAAATCGGACCTCGAGTGAGTGAGCAAGGAGTCAAGGTAAGTTAGGATTAATACGATGCTGTATTTTGGAGACTTAAGATTATGCTTGGTTGTGCTTGTTAGATAGTTGAATGTGTGCATGTGCTTGATTATGGGTGATGTTATGATTATGTTTGTTGTTTTGGCACGTATTGTATGAAAGGATTGATCACCCTAAACTGGACTTAATTTAATATCCGACTAGTAATCATAATCGAACATGCATGGCAACCCGTTAGGGGAACTTAGGATTCTCCGGCCAAATACCGACCCCTTCGGAAGGGATAGCGCAGGATTGCAAAATGGTTCCTTCTTCATCCTCAGTCGAACTAAGTAACAGGAGAGGAGGTCGTGACGAGGGTGAAGACAGTGGTTCGAAGGTAGTCGCGGGAGGAGCAAGGTCTCCATTACACAAGCCTGGGTTTGGTCATGAGCTGTTGCATTAACAGCAACTCCTCAACTCGGATTAGAGCGGGCGCAATTTCTCTAATCTCACGACAGGCCGGACAACGTCGTGCGATGGCATTTGCTTGCACATACATTGCACCTAATAAGTGATTGAAAACCTTGTTGTGTGTATGGTATAGTTTTAAGTCCTCCGTCCCTACTTACTGAGCTGTGGTTGCTCACATCCCTATAGACATCGTGCAGGTGCTGGCTAAGAAGCGGCAAACAACTACTCTGAAGCTAGCAACTGCTGGATCCTGGGGAGTAAGGAAAAATATTGAAGAATAAACACAAAATTTTAAGGTCTAAGTTTTTATTTTAGAATTATTTTTCATTTCCGAATGATGTAATAACTAGGGAATATGCTATAGAGAAATATTGTAAACTTTAACTGCAATAACTGAATGATAACATATATATATAATTCCTCACTTTTATAGGTAAATGATTTATTTAAATTACAAACTGTCTACTTCAAAGCGGGTTAGTTGTGGACGCCTTGTGTAGATCAAGTCTAAGATAGCGGTTGTAAGGCCAACTTCTATCTTAGGATGGTTTACACGGCGGGGCTGTTACGGCTCTGCCGTTTCGGAGCGTAACATACACTCTTATCTCTTAATCTCTCTCCCTAGATAGGTAAATCCTAACATTCTATACATGTATGGTCCTTTGTCACTCTCAATTTGCTCATTATATAATGTTATGATCTAAAAGGGAGTTTATAGGATAACCTTTTAAGTAGTAAGTTAAGCTTATACGATGGGAAATAGTATTTATAATTTTATCATTTTTTTTATATGTATATATGCAATTACAGTACACCTATTGAATTAATTTACTTCAAATCTTGCATCAATCTATCCATGTAAAAGTTTTGGTGATTAATGTGTTTTGTAAACATTCAAATGTGACAAGTAAAAATAGGTCATTTTTAAAGCGGTTTGACTCAAAACTCTAAAATATTAAAAGTGATTCAATTCACCAAATATACTATAAATAATAATTATATTGTTAATGATACAAATATTCCGGTCTTTTGATACCTTACTTGAATATACTAAAATTATTTTTTTTTTACAGTCGTTATTTTGAAAATGAGTGGGGATTATTATTGAATAATTAGTTGTTTGATAATCTATTTTTAAAATAATATTTTTCATAACATTACTAGAGATAATCTTTTGAAGTCATCATAAAAAATTATAAAATACTTTGTATTTATATCATGATGCTCTTCTTTGTTTTGCTTGTATTTTACTATTAAAATATTATATACGATAATCTAGCTTTGTTGATAAAAAATCTTATGCAAGTATTATGTATTAAATTTCAACTAATAGGTATGCATCAATAAAAAGATAAAAGGTTTATTCTTTTAATATTACAAAATATATGAGGTACTCATAATGCTTTTATATCAGTAAGAATAAAATATAGATAATTTTAAAATTAACTTGAATAAGTAATACCAGTTTCTTGATTATAATATTCTCCATCCCTCCCTGCCAATAAAAGGTGCACCCTTTTTTTTCCGAGAAATTTATTAGTAAAGGAATGGAGGGAAGACAAGTCATAGCTAGGTGCTGGAAAGAGAGTCCATATTTATCCTCTTTCTCTCACTTTTGCACAAGAAAAAATACATCCCTTTCTTCTCCCCTATAGGTCTTATCCATGCAATGCAATTACTTGCCCATGGTAATCATAAATGAAGCAATCATTTTAGAAGCCTTGGTGTTTGAGCTCGTAGCTGCCTCCAAATTAGCTATCACATTATGTTTTGAGGACTAATCTAAGCGCCTAAAAGCAAAGAGAAAAAAAAAAAGACTAATTTACTCGATGGTCAAGTCATCGGACCAGCAAGCAGGGGCCAAGTCCTAACTACCTTCCTATGACATTAAGTTTGTATCTTGAGTTTCTTAAGTATTTTAAGAAATCCTCCTTCTCAAGAAAACTTTTAACCGATTGATACAATTACTTACTTAACAATATTCTAAAAGTTAAATATCATCTTTGGTATATGAATTTCACCTATTTTTATAATTAACTAATTGAACTTTACTTATTTTTATAGTTAATTACCTTAATATTATTCATTTTCACAATTAACATCAAACCTTAGGTAGTTATTTGGCAAAAAAAAATAAATAAATAGTTAATTGTAAAAATGAGTAAAATTTAGATGACATGCAACATTAACCCTTTCTAAAAAGTTTTGTAGGTTATATGTTATTATTGCTTTTCAAATCAATATTCAAGTAGTTATTAAAGATTATTAAATGTGAAGAATTCATTTATTATTATTGCATATAATAATAAAAATTATTTATTTATTATTATGAAAAAAAGCCAATAATAATAAATATTTAAAAATAATAAAGGATAAATGGCTATTTTCAGCTAAATTTGGAGCCATTTCAAGCAACAACAATGTTTGACAAAGGTTAGACTTTAATTGAAAAAAAAGTAAAAAAAAAACTGTTAAGCACTAGTGCTTGGCGGATCACCTACCTTCTTTAAGCAAGTTTTGTATATACAATGTGAGTAAGATGCTAGCATAGGTATATGTGCCATATACCCTTGATAAAGTTGCTCTTATATTAGGCCCCGATAGTTTCTTATTATCTGAATTACTTTCTCTTTTCTTTTTTATGTTTTAGAGTTTGAGACTTTCATAAACACTATCTTTATCTTATTGTCATAGTTCATGAGTTGTAAGGCAAATAGGATATTTAATTAGACTTATATCAAAGCGAGTGATATTAATAAGTGGTTTGTTCATGGGTTAGGTATTATATATATGAAGGTAGATTTAACTTCTCATAAGCAAATTGATCACAAACTAATACCATTTTTCTGATAATGCATAGCCATTGTAAGTGAAACCATTTGGGATACTGGGCCTCCTAAATATATGTGAAGGCCAATGATGAAGCTAATGAACACTACTAATGAAAACAATGGGCTTAAAACAATTTTGAGTTAATAGGAAGTGAACGTTAGCTTGCCATTCAAAATACGAGTAAAAACGAGAAGTCAAAGGATGGTGGAATGTAGCATGAGCACTCCAACAAGAGTAAACCTCCCATCATGTGACATTTTATGTGTATACAATAATACATGAGAGGACAGACTATAGTTAACAATGATGTGAAATGAAATGGATTGAAGTTAAATGGAAAAAAAAATCAATGATGGAATGACAAATCCATTTCTATATTTGAAAATGTTAATTAGATGTTGATTTCATTCATGTACTATATTTGATTGTAGTATATTCAAAATGACATCATATATTACATACATATATATATATGTAGTAATTGTATTTATCAAAAATACCTTTAATTCATTAATATAGCAAAGATATATTATAGCTTAAATATTAGTATATGAGGGTATATATAATATAACACAATATGATATAATATGATATGACTAATAATAGAATAAGATAATAAATATTTGAATATAATTAATATGTACACTCATAATATAGTAAATGTATGTTATATGAGCATTCTACATAAAGTATTATATGCATTGTGTGTTTATATGTATATATGCATATATAATATAAACATTAACGTATTGCATATAATATAAAAATATATTTATTATACACTTAATTTATTATAAAATTAGATGACTTGTGATGACCATGCTAATATAGTTATCCAAGTAAATCAAATCTCGATTAGAACATTTACTTTATTTTAGTCTTAAATATAGAGATACACAATAGCACAATTGAATTGTTAATGTGTTAGGTTAAAAGCCTATATTTGTAAATTTTCAATATAAGATAAAAAGTAAAATCGCAACAAAATTATATTCCTTTTTAAAATTGAAATCGTCAATTTTAACTTCTAAAAGACCTTCAAAATATGGAAAAGGAAATAAAATCCGAAATTTAACCTTCGTTTGGAGTCTACTCCCGCTTATAAGACATGCAATTAGCGATTACTGGTTACCAATAAATGAGTATTTTTCTACTCAAGGATGATCTATTTTTTTCAATGATATTTACAACCTATCCTCGGAATGGCGATGGTCTCGCCACGGGGTGCAAGTAAACAGTAAACTGTTTGAATATGAATCACATCCCCAATGCATTGACACGCCCACGCTTTAGCATAACGCGTATGAATACATCTACATCCATACACCTCGACATGACTTTGTTTGCTGCTTTTCTATATAATTCTCCATCGATCATCACACGGGTTGTTGCTACTATTTTAAGCATAGGTTTTAGGAGTAACGAACTTAATTAAGTTGTTCCTTTCCACCATTATTTGCTTTGACACTGTTTGGAATTAGGAATGAATGAAATTGAAAGGAAAGAATTAGAAAAAAAAGAAAGCGAAGGAAAAAGAAAGATTTTCCTTTTTGAATAGGGAAGAAATGAAGGTGGAG
Source organism: Lumnitzera littorea (assembly GCA_024138015.1). Lineage (NCBI taxonomy): Eukaryota > Viridiplantae > Streptophyta > Magnoliopsida > Myrtales > Combretaceae > Lumnitzera > Lumnitzera littorea. Next base: position 1,383,369 of record JAMXBB010000005.1, on the reverse strand, counting down.
GGAAAACTAATAATATAATTGTTTATTTTATCAAATGTCAAAACAATCTCTCTAACCTTAAAATATGCTTTTATTATATAGAGGATGAAGAAATTTCAAATCAATTTTTTTCAATTTTCTCTAATTTGTAGAGAATAATTTTTCGTGAATCAATTTCCCTTCGAATTCATTCCTTCCACCTTTCCTTCCTTAGACAAATAATAAAAAATACTTTAAATTTCTAATTTTCATCCTTTTCCTACAAGTTTCTCCAAATATAACATTAATGTTGTCAATCTAGTCCACATAGGTGCTATTGAAATAATTGACCCCGATGGCTCTCAACATATTGGAATTTTTTTTATTTGAATTTCTTTCGAATTCTACATCCCTTAAAAGCACGCTTGGGCATCCCGCATCCAATGAAGACTCAATTAAATATGCATATTGATATCTTTTGATAGATCAATAATAGATAATTTTTTCATCAATATATTAAAAGAGGATATTCCCCTTGAGAGATTTCCTCTCTTTACATTCATTTTTATTCTTTCAATTTTTTCCATGGCACTAAAAATGAGGAGGGGCTAGCATTGAAGTTGTAAAGACTTGTCATAAAATTGACTATCTTAGATTGTCAGTGAATCATTACATAATGTTGTTATATTATAATAAATTGATGTCATAAAAATGTAACATCCTAAAATTGGAGGGTGCCATAACCACCTACGTGTCCCTATTATTTAGGAATATGTTAAGACTTTAAAACCAATTACAATCTTCAAAACAAGTTGTAAGCTCTAAAGCTAAGCCAAGTGACCGTAAGAGTAAACTTAGAACACAAGGTTTAAGGCGATCAGTTAAAGGATCCGATCAAACCCAAATTATAAACTATTGAGAGAAGTATTAGTAAAAATGACACCGTAAACTTGAATTTAAGAAAATAAGTAGTAAAATAGAAGACTATAAAATTTTCGAATTTTAAGCATAATAATTGCTAATTACCGAAAAGGCGAAAAGTGTAATCTAATAACTAATAAATTATTAGAGATAGATTATATGTATACTAAAAATTTTAGAATGACCAAAATAATAATTAGGAATGTTCACGTGTACCCTACATGTATTTATGTATAGATAAAAATACACGAAATTACCTAAATTGGCCAAAAACTAAGTAAATAATTAAAGAAAATTATAAATTAATTATGGAAAAATTAGAAAAAAATCAGAAGAGGATAAGATGATCCAAATCAAGTCATGACATGTCGGGATCTGCCAAATAAAAATCAACCAATTAGAATTAGACAATACAAAAGCCAAAAATCAAGGAAATTGGGTAAAGTCATGTCTAAATAATGCATAATAATTACAAAAATCGTCTATAAATAGGGAAAAAATTTCCAAAATTCATTTGGGCAATGAGGAATCTGAGAAAAATTGAGAGACTAAAAAATTTGAGAGAAAATTCAGAAAACAAAAAAAGAAAAGAAAACTGTGCAGATTGGGCAAGTGAGCCAAACCTACACCTCACCACCACTTGGGACCGAGTCGCCACCACCACCACCACCACCATCCTACTCTAGACCCACCGTCTGGCCTGGCCAACAACCTTGGATCGGGTTTGGACGGCCAGAAAGCATCGAACCGGGTAAGTCCCATAATTGTCCCGATTTTGTATAATTTCGTAAAAATAGTTATTCTGCCCAGAAAATTATGAAACTTATTATTCTGAGGTTTTATTATATGTAGATTTAGGAAAAAATAGTGATTTAGTTTAATCACGTCTGGAAATATAGGGTCCTTAATAAATTGAACAAAACCGAGCATGATTAGAACTAAAAATAAATAGGCTTAGGAGTGTAGTTTGGAGCTCAATTTTTTTCTGTAGGATGCTCATGTGATATAGAATAGTGCTATAAAGCCTTTTTTTTTTTAATTAATTTTTTAAATTTTTAAATTAATTTTTAGCCCTAAAATGATAGAAAAATTAGGTGATTTTGGGTTAATTAGGTGATTAAGATACTAATTACTGATTTAGATAGTAATTAGATGTTTAGGGATACTAATCTCTGATGTGGAAACCTAATCTTAGCCTTTGGAGTATTAAGTATGGTTAATTTAGGGAATTATGTAGTTAAAGTAAGAAATTAGTAATATGTGAAATTGAAAATTAATAAATCTAAAAAATTAGGGTTATTTAGATAATATTATAATAGAAATCAGAAAAATAATAAACCTGAAATAACATTTAATTTTAAGTAAATGTCTCAAAACGTAAGATTTTCTCACATTGGGAATAAATCTGATACCCCAATTAGGGTTAGCGTGTACCAAATAGTTTAGAATATTAAATTAAGACCCAATAAGATATTTGGATACTCGAGCTTAATGTGATTAATTTCACATTAGGATTTGAGCATATTTAAGACTTAGGAATTAAAATTAAAAGCTAATTTAGGATTCGAACCCCGAAATAGAGTACAACGAATCATTAGTACGTTACAGGTATACATGGAAAAATGAGTTAAAATATAACTTAGGATATGAATCCATAAGGTATAAGTACTAAAAAGACCTATTTGTATTATAGGACACCCAGAAACAAATCAGCTTGCGACTAAAGGATTGGGTGATTAAGCAATTCCAAGTAAGTTGGGTTATTGCTTATTGTAATAGAGTATTAGTTTTATGGTACTCGGAGACTTAGGCTTGTATATGGTTGTGATTGTAAGTAGTTTACGCATGTGTTTGACGTATCTAAATTCGTACTGAAATTGTGATATGAGTGATTTTGTGTGTTATGATTGAATTGGTGTGAAATTGTTTGAACACCCTAAATGAAATTTAATCTTATTCGACTCTAAGAACCAAAAATGTCATGCATTGCAACCCGTTAGGGGATCATAGGATTCTCCAATCAAATACTGACCCCTTCGAAAGGGATAGCACAGGATTGCAAAATGGTCCCTTCTTCATCCTCAGTCGAACTAAGTAACAGGAGAGGAGGTCGCAGCGAGGGCGAAGTCAATGGTTCGAAGGTAGTCATGGGAGGAGCGAGGTTTCCATTGCACAAGCCTGGGTTTGGTTGTGAGCTATTGCATAACATGGAACTCTTCAACCCGAATTAGAGTGGGCAAAATTTCTCTGATTTTACAACAGACTGGACTACGTTATGCGATGACACTTGATTGTTGCATTGCATGAAAATAATTGATTGATAATCTTGTTCGTGCTTATATGCATTCATGAGTCTCCAATTCGACTTACTGAGCTGTAGTTGCTCATACCCTTATAGATCCTTTTGCAGGTTCTGATTTCTGAACAATTCAAGTAGAATGCCGCCTTACAATTACTCATAGGTTAGTCCTTTTGAAGCCGGGGGTGTGAGGATCAAACTACTGAATAATGATGTGTAGCTAGAGTATCCCTGTAGTTAAGGATGAAGGACTGATAGTTATTATGTACATTAGTAAACTGTTGTGATCATGTAAAACTTCTTGGGAAGCTCTGTAGACTTACTTATAATTATACATGTTTATTAGAAATTTGTAATATATATCATAATTGTAGTATAAATGTTAATTGGACTGTTTACTTCAAAGCGAGGAGTTGTCGATGCCTTGTGTAGATCATGTTTATGGTAAGTACTGTGAGGTTAGTTACTATCATAAAATGGTTCACACGGTGAGACTGTTGCGACTCTGCGATTTCGGGGCGTAACACAAGTTATAACAACCACTTATGATGTACAAAACAACAATTCTCTAAATATATCAATTTAAGTAACTTACGTATAAGTCACTTTAGCCACCAACATATAGAATAACTAGATTTTGATCTTCTACTAAATACAAAACTAACTACCTCTCTTTCCCAATTGATGATAACAATCTTCACAGTACAAGTGCACAAACACATGCGAATGCCAAACCTAAAACATTCATACGCATATAATGCAGCTGTAACAGAATATAAACATATAATAGTTTAATTATTTTTAATTTAGGCCAAAAATCAACAAAAGAGTACTCATAACCCCACTCCACTATAATTTTATCCACATACATAGGTGGATATAATATAAGTGTTTCTTTAAGTCTTTTACGTCCAAAGTCTAGAGTCTAAAAACTATAAATATAATATTCTAGTTACGTCATCTCATATACGAGTCTATTAGGGAAATCTCACACATGATCAGCAGTTACTCTTCTAAGGAACCGCCATTGCCGGCTCCTAAAGTGAGCGGGTCAAGCATAACCAGCAATCAAGGTCAATTAAGCTGAATATAGATTAGTCTAGTTAAATGATTTCTAACCTAGTAAGCACAATTATACAAACAATCACCACATACTACGGATAGCTTCTTGACAATTAATTGAAACTCCACAACAACAAGTCCTCTACAAAATAGCTTAGACCAACCAACAAAACCAACCAGCAAAGAAAGAGCTCGATAACCAATAAGAATCTATTTGAAAACAAGTACATATGTTAAGCCTCAAATACTCGATAATTAAGTTCTACCTAAAGTTACTTGTGAACTTATAAACTTATAAACTTATCAATTCAAAAGTTCCGAATAAAATTACTCAAATCAATTCGTTAATCAAAGATAGGAATATGTATTTTATTAGATAACACTAGAGTTCATAGAAATATGTAAAGAAAAACATATTAGTAATTAGAATTTGAAATGAACGTACTTTATAATTAGTATCATATATTATATAATCATAATAATAAATGAAATAGAAATAAAATAATAATAATATCATCAATAATAATTGTTAAGGCATAATCATAGTAGACTTGAAATCGTACATATGTAATACAAATATTAATGTAACTCCATATCCAATAAAAAAATAGTGACCTAACTCTAAATATAACATGAAATAGAAATCCAACTCCACAATTATACATATACACATAATTCGTCTTATGACATAATTTATAAGAGCAATTTTCATATAAAACCATACTATAATTACGATAAGTAAATCAATTTATAATAGAAACCAATTATTAATAAAATAATTACTTTTTACAATAATATAAGGAAATAAAAATAATATACTACGTACAAGATATCAAAAATGTAACTAAGTCGACTCGTAAAATAAAACTAAAATGAGAATATTAGATGAATATCGAATTGATGCCGAATAAGAACCTATTAGAAACAAATAATACAGAAATTACATTTTATTTAACTAAATACTTAAATAATTAACGAATAATAACTTTACTAGAAAAGCTAGAAACGCGTTGAATATAATTGTAGAAAGTTGTCTGCAATTTGAATCAAAACTAGCAAGAGATATTGAGGGGGTTTGAAAGTCAATTATTTGGAGTGGGTCTGGCCAACGTTTAGGAAAAGACGAGAGGAGATGAAGGTTTCCGGGTATTGGGGAATTGAGAGACAGTATAAGAGAGTGGGGTTCGGAACCAACGAGGCGAGTGAGGGGAGGGATTAAAGAATTTGGGGGTGGGTCCAGCGTGGGAAGAAAGTAAGGGTGAGAGGAAAAGAGATTATGAGAGAGTGAAAGGGGGTAGGGAGATAGGTGGCGAAAGAGAAGAGGAGGGATTGAGGGAATTAATGGGGTTGGGGGGTCCAATAGAAATAAATGGCGAAAGAGATAGAAGAGAGATTGAGCAAAGGGGATGATGAGAGAAAGAGAGAAATGAAGAGAGTGAGAGAGAAGGAAAAAGCAAGGTGAGCCAAGAGAGAAAAGACAGAAGATTGCGGTGGATAAAAGAAATCGAATAGGGTTTAGGATGTTGTAAGGTATTTTAAAATTTAGGGTATATATCGAAGAAAATTGAAAATATATATATATATATATATAATTAAAATGAGAAAGAAAGAATAAAGAATATTAAGAATATAGGATAAAGATTAAAATATAGAAAAATATAGTGTACTAATAAAAATATATATATACTTCATTTATAAAATAAAATTATCCCATTTTATGCTTACATAATAATAAGAGTTATTGAAAAATATTATCAAAAATCTTAATTTAAACATCTATTCTATAAAATAAAATTTAAAATAAGTTTGCAATGAAATTAAGATTTATAAATTGAAATTTTCTCTATTAGGATGTGGTTTATATCAATACGACCTAAATAGATTTTATTACTTAATTACTTTGATTGGGATGTTTTATTCTTCCTTCCCTAAAAAAAATTTCATCCTTGAAATTTCCACTAGAAGAAACACTCGATATATTTACATCTTCTATCTATCAACTTTTAGTTACTGTCATCGATCAAAGATTTTCAAATTGTACTAAATTATTTATACTCTTTACAACTTGACATAAGCACATGTATAACGATGTTAATGGATGTCAATTCAATATTAACTCAACTGACTAAACTTGACTTGGCTCTAACCGATTAACTTGACTTAGATAAATAAACGCGACACAACCTTTACTGACTCATACAAAACCAACATACCTTACCATGACATAAAAAGGACTCATCTATCCGTTCTGTTATAGGCATCCTTATGTTAAGTTTTCTCAAATCTTTTAAATTATGTTTCTTAAATTACCCTTTTATTCCTCATTCCAATTCTTATATGTTATTACTCATCGTGTAAGGTTTGGTGAGCAGTCTCGAGTTTAGATATATCCTGCATAGGTGCTTGTTATGCTATCCCAATAACTGTGTTTATCATGCAAGTTACCTAAGTATAAAAATACAATTTTAGAATGATTCTTATCAAGTTTCTCTCTAATCATTTTTGTTATAGTAAATTAATGTCATAAAAATGACTATCTTGGGATTGTGGGAGTTATACAGATATTGCTATATTATAGTTTGATCTGATATTGCCCATGGTTTTTTCTATCTATAATCCTCGAATTATTCCATGTAAGTTTTGTATGACTTGATGATCACGTCAACTAAATTAATGTCCAAAAACTACTATGTCGAATTCCGTTAATAGCTTATAGATGAAAACTTTTAAATGAGAGAATTTTATGAAGATAAATATTTAATCATATGATTATAAAGTCAAGGTCTGAAGTTCTGCTGCATAAATCCCCTTTGATAACATATCTCTATCTCTCTCTCTCTGTTTTCTTTTTATTTTATTTTTATAAATTCTACCCTTTTATCTTTTCCTCCCCTTTTCTAGTTGTTTCTATCTTCCTGAATACAAGAGTTTAGGGTAAATAAATGGACCGTGGATTTCAATTTCCCTGGCAAAGTGGGAAGAGGACAAAAGCAATGGGGGCATCTGATTGGATCACTAGCAGTGTGACTTCTTTTACTTGGGATTGGGTCCCCTTTGGTTTGACAAAATGCACTTACTGTCGCCGACAAACATATCCTCACACTAGATTTGCCGACACACCGCTGTACGTATGATGCTAATTTCTACTGGCCTATCCATTCTAAAGATAATATTTGTTTTATCAAATTGACCTTATTATTATTGTTACTATTATTTAATTAAATTTCAACTAATCGATCAAGTCACACCGATTCTGGAAAGGTCTGGTGCATTCTAGTTTTTACGCAATTTTCCTTCATTTTCTTTTTTAATCAAAGATCTTCACAACAGTTTATGAAAATAGAAGACAATGTTAAACTCTTGGTTCAAGTAAATTCATGGTGGCATACAATCAAACCAATCCAATTACCTTCTTTTTCTTTTTTTTCTTTTTTCTTTTTTTGTTTTCATTTGAATTGAGTATTTAATAGTTGTAGCACGCTAGTACCTCTTTCTATAGTGTAAGACTCTTTTGTGGAGTTACCCCTATCCCCTCATTTCTCAGTGTCAAGGACATTTAAGGATAAAAATGCAATTTTCAAAACATCAATTTTATATTTCATTTCAACTATACTATAAACAAGTATTTCCTTTCCACGTTTAATTACAAAATTTGCAATGTTTCTCTCATGTAAGGGATTCTCAATTCATCTATGTCAAATTTATCGTTATTATGCTATCATTTTCTATTGCAAAAGCAGCAACACTAAATGTTGCTTGTTGGATACTTTGGTAGCCTTTGTTTCCAGTATAATACAACTCAAGATAAGAATAACGATATAGTATGCATTTCATGTAGTATGTTTGATGGACCATCTATAACAGAACATTCTCTTTTTATAGTGTATGTTGTCCATTATGCATATATGCCAAACTTGAATAGTTACTATTTATGTTATCTTATATTTATCATACTCAGAATGTTGTATCTATATTTTCCTTATGATACCCTATATGAGTAAGGTCTTATGTGGATTATAAGAGGCTATTAGTAGTGGTCTATAAGATTAAAATAATAAATATCAAGTTAATATTAACTAAACACTTACTCTCATATTGATGGTTGAAAAAACCCTATTGATTACTTATTAGTTTGACTATTGACTACCTTTAGATCGAGATATTACAAATGATATTAAAACCGGCCACTTATTAGTAGGTCAACAATTCAAAGACAATTAAAGGGAAGCTTTTAAGTTTGTTTCAACACGATTTAAAGATTAGTTCAATAAAGGTGGGGAGTGTCTTCAAAGTGTGACTCCTTGTGAGATTATAAGAGAAATATAAATCTAGTAGGGTAGGAACGAATCCAATTGCTATTGAAAAAGGGAGAATAAGACCTAATTATAAAGTCTTGCAATAAGAATGTGACATTAAGAAGAGATCGTGATGCCCTATGTGGGTGAAATCCTTTATGAAAAGTACAAGAGCTTTAGTTGTAATTAATAAAACTAAAGTAATGAATACCAATATGCTAATTATGAACTTTTGGGGCTTATAATTGAAAAGACTCCCTAGTCACCTATTAACTTCATTATTCTACTTTTAAGCCAAAGGCTTATATTTCCATTACATCAATATCTTAACACTATTGTCATTGCACCGCTACCAATGCTACTATCATATCACCATCATTGTTAATTCCTTGTCACTAGCGTATTGCCATTATGGCGATGGTGGTACATATTAGTCAATTCATGATAACAATGGTAATAATGGGATGGTGGCTATACTATGGTAATCATTGCGATGATTGTATAGTATGGTAAATGTGTTCATGACCTAGCAACTACGGTGTTTGTAGAAGTAATAGTGATGGTAATGTTAAAGTTGTAATGTTAGTGATGTATTGTGATAGTGGTGATGTATGAAGGTTTTTAAGGTAGCAATGATAGTAGTAAATGCAATATAGTAGTAGTGGTTGCAAGCAATAGGGGCATGGTGATAATAGTATAGTGATAGTGATAAGGACTTGTTGCTAATGTTATATGTAGAGGTGGTGACAATAGTGGTAGTTGTAAACAATAGCGGCATAGTGATGGCGATTGCCAGTTACGATGATGGTATCCATAATGGAGCTAGTAAGATTGAGGTAGTGATAATGAAGTGGATGGTTGCAGTAATAGTGATGAAGAGTTGATTGAAAAAAAGGGTATTGAGGTGGTGATGATGAGGTGATGGTGGTAGTGATAATTCAATGAGTTGATTGAAAAAAAAAAGTATTAAGAGATTCTAATTTATTCTATCTTAAATTTTTTGTTCTTTATGTATTAGTTTTACGTTTTATTGAAGAAAATTTATTTTATTCTATCTTATCTTAAAATTTTTGTACTCCAATAAAAGACAAAAATTTTAAGATTTATAGAGTACCATATTAGGAGTTTTGTCCTTTAGTAGATTTATTTTGTAAAACAAACATGGTAGACTAGATTTTACCACGTCTGAAGAAGTTACAACCTTTGAAGCTAAGCAAAGCACAAAGATGGCCGACTATGTATGAGCATAGCTCAAGTGCTCAAGGACAAATATTTAGAGCTTGGAGATATTTTTTTCCTTCAGCGAAAGAGAGTAGATTATAGAGATGCTTAACCATCCAAATAAAAAATCATAACAAATAAGAAAGAAACTATTAGATTTAAATTAGAAGTATTTTAAAATAAATCAAATTAATACTTAAATATTCAATTTGATAACCTACTATTTGTTTCTTTGGGACCAGGTCTATTTTAGATTTTTCCTTGAGTATTTGAACAACAAGCTGATTATGCCATCACAAATTCTCTCAAGTAGAAAAATGACTTAAAATAAGTGTTGCCAAGAAACTTATTAGTCATACATAATAAGGAAAATGCATTTCCCTTCTCATGAAATATGTAACGAAAGAATCAAAATTAGCAAATTTCCTTCTAAGATGAGGTTAATAAATAAAGGTTTTGCATTCTTAATGTATATTTATCTTTATCTTTCATTCAATCATATACTGTTATTTATATGAAGTATTTAACCAGAGTTTATCTTTTATTTATGTTTTCATATATGGTAATAGTAATATGTTATTAAAAGGATGGCAGAAAAAAAAATAAAAAAAGATATATGTTATTAAAAGAATGCATACATGGACACAAAAATTTTTCAACTTAAACAAATAAATGGATATTTGGAAAAAAAAAAAAAACTAATGAATGGATACATACACTTCACAAGAGAAAAGAAATTAATCTAAGCACAATACAAATGAAAAAATAGGGATCGTACCATATATGCCTCAGGAGCCTCAACAAAAGGGTATGCAATTATTGGCATGTATAATGTTTTTCCCGATAAGATATTCCTTATATACTTATACTAAGAAAAGACATTTCTATATATTAGCGAATGATACACTTATGTTGCATGTGAATAAAATTATACAATATAATTAAATATATTATAATATTGATAAAAGATAATAATAGATGAGGAAAAGAGAGATAAAGGTCGTAGGGAAAGGAATAAGGAGTAGTGGAAATATTAAAAGAAGGAGAGAGAAACGGGAAGGGTTATATTTTCTTAAAATCCCTAAATTGTCTTATATCTATAATTAAATGTATTAAAGAAAATTATTTATCAATAATGAAAATTTTATTTAAAAAATTAAATAAGTAAAAAAATAAGATGTTATCTCAATAGTTACTTAACGCTTTAATAATATAGATATATACATACATACATTTATATATATATAAATATATATATAAGTGCAGAACATGAAGAGAATCTAAACAACTAGATGGAAACATCTAAATATACCAAAAACTTTAGGGGAAAAAAAAAAGATATAAAACACAAAAGTAATCGCTATGCATTATCAATCACTTTTTAAAATTGTAAGACAAGATTAGTCTATCCCATATTTCTATTGTAATAGTAATATGTAGAGCTGAAAACTTGTTACTAAACCTATAAGTTTATAATTTTAACCTTATCCAATTAAATATAAATACCGTCAAAACTAGGCAAACTAAACTTGAAGTTTAGCTTATAAATTACTAAATGCGATAAACAAGTTTATTAAGACATATAATTAAGTGATTCATATAACATAACCCAAACAATCGAGGCTTAGAACAATTTAAGTTCCACTTTTTAAATATGATAGAACCGCAACTCATCACTTGTTGCAAATAAAATGATAAGGTTTATAGACCAGCATTTGCAACAAATCATTTGTAAGGGGTACCTATGTTTTATGTCGCCAAAATTCTAATTATCTCATCTTAAGTTTTTTATTTATATAAAGACATTAGAAGCATAGTGTATATATAACATTTTTTACCAACATCATGTTTCACTAATTAACCCCCTTTAGCTTCCATTCCTACTCATTAATCGTATCAGTCCTAGGTTTTTTCGTATTGACGACATCATAGTAACATTTACACCTAATTTATTATGGTGATTCCATGAGTCTAAAACTATCATTTCCTCGTCAATGACAACCACTTGCATATCCATATGGCTAAACACTTGCAATATACACATCATATAAGTTGAATATTCATTAATCAAGTTTTACTACACTAATAAGCACAAACATCACATAGAGCTATTGTCTACAATATTGATATCGCTAAATATTAATATCAACAATTAAATCCAAATTTAATAGAAACTAATATTCTTAAATATATTCAAGAGTTAGAGATCCTAAGGCTAATATGTGATTTTCCATCTACATTATTGATTATAGGCGTAATTGGTTCATAATGAGTCTTTAAATGGTTACTTTATCAATCTAAACCATGGGGGTGGTTAATCCAAGATACATCCAATCAATTGGCCTATGTGGGAGGTCGGCAAACTTCGCTCCAAATGGCGATTTTTCCAAACGCACCCTTCTAAGATTTAACTCTTTACTTGTGACTAAATTTTAAATTGCATAATAAATGCATGATTATTACCTATTATCTTTTATGATCATTAGCTTAAGATAAATCTAATTTCTAACTTAATTATTAATTCTTGAATATAAATAAAAAAAAAGTGATTATTACTTACTTTTGAATGAACCATAAAGAAAATTAACCTTCTACTTGTATCTTTCCTAGAATGGTCCTTTTAAGATCAATAGGTTCAATTACCTAAAGATGTAATTAGAAATCTATAAAGCAATAGCATAATAGGGGAAAATGAAGGATTTAACGTAAAATCTAATATGTTATTAGTTTATTAGCAATTTCTTAGTATATTTCTCCTTAAACACATACTTAGAGGGGTCCTATGTTAAAACAATCATTGAATTCCAGTCAATAATTTAAAAGAATGGAAATTTTATAAAGATCTTACCTTAATAAGATGAAATGTACACTACTATATTGAAGTTGTGAGTGAAAGTGAGAGGAAATAAATAATAGTATCTCTACGTAAAGGGAAGTGGCAATAGTGTGAAAAAAGGAAGGGTAGTAACACAACTTAGATGGGGGAGAAGGAAAGAGAGTAGAGGTGATGGAATTTCAAGGTCAAGCATGCTCGAGGGAAATTGATAGTTAACCTTTAGAAGTAACTATGATAAAACCATGTGGTATTCAATGTTAAAGTAGATAGTACCACTATCATAAGTATTCTAACCAGGTTGTTACACGTGGTATCACAGTAGCTCATCAATTAAAATAACAGAATCCTTACTTAGTGTGATTTTGGTCCTGTGTAACTAACCAATGACATTAATTCCTTAAGAGAGTTATATTGTGATATCTCTTGAATATAAAGTGATTGAATTCATAGATTAACATATTCAAAGGGGATCAATGGATGACTTACTGAGTAGCAATTGCATAAAGGGACAACCATATGATGTTATAAGTTCAAGGTAAACAACATCTTAATGGAAGGAGTTCCGATCGATTTATTATAAAGAGAGATAAGGTCATTATTTTCCTACAAGTGGTTTATGGGAGTTTATATTAAACAATAAGTAGATTGGTCCATCTTATTTAAAGAAAACCTCAAGACCAAAATGGCTTCCATGACCTAAGTTTTGAATTCAATTATTAAGATATGCCAATTATTTGTCTCAATGGTATAATAATGAATTTGATTAATAATAGTTTTTTAATTTCATTGTTTGTTCTTGTAAAATGTTGCATATCTATTAAGAAAAATAACATATTAGGACTCTTAAAACTCGTGGCATTTTTTCGAAAATTTCTTTATTTTATCAATTTGGTTAGACTCATGCTCGGGCTTGGTCATAACCATAACCTAGCTTGAAATTAGCCCCACTAAGACAAATCGTGACCTTATTGTAGACCTGAGGTTTCCAAATAGGAGATGGTTCTAAAAAATATTAAGAAATACTCCTAAGAAAAGAAATAGAAAACATATAATCAATGTATTGAAAAAAGTTGAATTAATTTCATATGAATTAAGAAAGTTATGCATACTTAACAACATAACGAATAAATATACCTTAAGACATGTCCGATTTAGTATGTATAGACTCTTATAAAAAAAAAAGAAAAAGAAAAAAGAAAAATATCCCTTCCCTTAACAATGTGTAATTAATGTTTATCTTTTGAAGTCCTTTCTAGTTTCTAACACTTTATTTTGTTTCATATTATTAATGATACAATTGAAGTTGAATGTAATTGGTAATTTTGATAATTGCTTCAATATATGGGCTAAAGATCACGAGGTTTTTTAGGCCCAATTTTCCTTTATAGTTTAAAATATAATTTATTTTAAGTTTTACTTTTTTCTTTTAAAAAAGTTTGTATCACGATCCATAGGTCTAAGACTCGAAATTATCACCTACTAAGTTGAAGACTCGGATTGCAACTAGCCTACCTCAAGTTCGCTCAAATTCTTCCCTCTGATAAATTAGGAACTAGTGGGATTGGGTCGAATTTGACCCGTACCCAAGTTTAAATTAGGTCTCAAAATTTTTGAAAGCATATAATCAGGCTCCAAAATAGATACTGTATGTCAAGACTGCTACAGTCTAATAATATAAATACTAATATCCTAAGAAGATGAGACATATTCGGATACCCTCCCTAAGTTGAAATGTAATTAACAAAATAAATAAATAAATAGATTAATTAATTAATAAAACACGGTACTAATTTAACATATTCTTAATATTTTTGCATCATACCATGCATATCTTTAGCATAAGGATTTTTTTACAGTTCAATCTTTATTTTTTATGAAACTGATTTTATCATCTATCTCATCCTTGATTTATTTAAATTTAAACCATCAAACAAATTTTGAATTTAACGGTTTAGATTTTAAAATATGGAAATAAATAATAAAATGAAAGAAAAGATCAGTCCCATCAAAATAGGGGGTAGTACCGTAAAAATTCCATTGGCATAATGGAGCTATTGAAGTAGGATTAGCAAATAATATAAATCCCTCACGAGACGTTGAAATTCAAACACACAGAGAGAATAAATAAGTAAACCCAATACAAAATGAGGTTAGGTCGAGTTGTGCAACTTATTATTAAGATGGCCCATGTACAATCGGAGGTTAATATGATCCAATACCTCGAAATGGGTTGCACGACCTATAAAGCCAGGTGGGCCGGTCGTAACGGGTCGGCCTGATTTTCCATTCCTCATCTCACCTGCGAGCGACCATATTTACCGCCATCATATTTAGAATTTTACCGCCATGTTAGTAATACGTGCCAGAAAATGACATGAGAATCGATTACATTAGAGCCACATCACATTTAGAAATTTTTTTTTTTTTCCTTTTCGGTTAAAATCATATTTAGAATTTGATATCGGTTTTCTGAAAGGTTTGGAATATTAATTTACGTGCTGAAATTGAAAATTTTAGTGCTTACCGCAAGTGTGCAATTCCCCTTTAGATCTTTAAGCAAGCAACACTAATTTAATTTTGCATAGACCATATGGTTGGTAGAATCACATATACCAGCATAGAAAACTGGTTTTGCCGATGAAATAAACACTAGTTATGTCAGATTTGCAAAAAAGAATCGTCCGGATTGGATATGAATATGAATAATATGTAATGCTCACGTAGTATTATTTATCGAAAATATTATACTATAAATTTTTTTAAGGTTTAAAAAAAATTTTAATTAATCATAATTAATAAAATTTACCCTTAAAATCACGACTCCCCCAACTTTAAAAAATATACTTTAATTTCAGATTCCATAAACCTGACATTAAATTAGAGAAACAACTAAGAATTGGATATAGAACTAGTCGTCCCAGGACGTCCGAGGTTAAAATCGACATTTCCAGTATGTTCCGCTATCGTACGATATGCTCGCAGGCTTTTGGTCAAGGCTACCCTGATCCTAGATAGATACGGGGGACACAGGTGGTTTTAAATAAAACGCTGTATGTTGGCGTATCTGTAGTAGACCACTTTTAAACAATTTCCCCGGTCATCTCCCATCAATGCCACGTGTCATGATGAGAAACGCTTACCATTCATTACTACACGTAGCACGATACATCGTAATAGATGAAAAAGCACGCATGTTTTTACTAAGGCTGCTCCAAGGAGATAATCGACACCGTAAGCGAGTTTCAGAACCGTCTTAACTTTACATGCACGCAAATGATGAGAAAGGAAAAAACCATGAACTGTTCACGCTTCAAAGCCTCGCATCATACACCCATTGTATTGCTGAATTCACGTACGATTTTGCCTGTCTAAGTATCGTTGACAGTGTCTCCTCCCTCGAATAGCAGACACGATGCCTTTGGTTCACTCTCTTCAGTTGGACGCGATTAAGAGAGAGTTCACTGCAAGCCTTCGGAACGGAAGTCCCATTATAAGCTTCGCAGATATAGCTTACGAAGTTTTCATAGTCCTGCACCAAACACAAAAATCCAGTATCAGACCTCCATTACTTAAATCTATTTGATCAGAACATTTCTGTAATGAAGTCATTGCTGCAAAACATTGAAGTTGTATCATTGCTTCAGGGGGAGCTAACCTCATAGAGCGGTTTTCCATTGACGACAACCCAAGGAACATACTGGTGAGGAGGATCGAGGCTATTTGTTTCAGCCACAAATGCCAATTCTAGCTGCAAATAAAATGAAGGGAATTAATATATTGATACTAATGATCTGTCTACAAGGTGATTATGACTTGATGACAACGAACTCTGTATCGCTCAACAAATCCAAGAAACAAAATTTTCGAGGAATAAGAAGCATCAACACCAGCCACCCAATGCGATCATACCAGATCACAGTAGAAGCTGAAGACCAAGCTCTGCGGCATAACCCATTCATTACAACCTTTTTTTTCATGAAGAGACTTCTAACATATTCTTTTCAAGATGATTTACCACCACAAGATGCAAAAGGTTCAGCAATTGCTTTGTTTCCTTCTTGCTACAATCCCATAGCGGAGTTTTGTTTGAGGAACAAGGATTTTGTGCCGATAAAGTACATTAGGAGGGTCAATCAGCTAGTGATAGACACAAATTTTCTGAGGAAGAAGGATTTTGTGCTGATAGGGTACATTAGGAGGGTAAAAAATTAGTGATCAACCCACATTTTGTAAGCAAACAGGGTATCGAGCAGTGCAGACTGCCCACTCCCTCTGTCAAAGCCATTGCGGATTTTTCTTTTTTTAGAAGCATCACTTGTTGTGTCACTCTCTTAATAACCCCCAATATTTGTGATATTATAAATAAATATCACATTACAAACGAAACATATTCCGATTTGCAGCATATGCTCAATATATATCCAAAACCATATATCTAAATCCATCGTGAGCCATTAAAGCAACCAATAATACATGTATTGAGACAGTAACTTTATTTCTTAAACGGTTTAAGTTCAACAAGTAGTATGAGATTAATATTTAGAATATAAAGACGAACCTCGTTCCCATGTCCACTCATGTAACAATCAGCAATAGGCTTGCCATCCAATCCCAGTTCTTTAAAGCAAGATTCCCATTGTGGATACTTGTGCTCATATACCAAATTCTCAATGCAATAGATAAGAGGAAAATGCTCACTCTGCAGCAGAACATCAGGATTATCTTATTCATGGGCCAATCAGAAAGCTAGAGACACAACCATACCATAACAACACTAACAATGACAATCAAGCCCTATACCTACAAGTGAGTTCGGTTATATGGATACTGCTCTGAGGTTGTACCCTATCAAGATTCCATGAACCACATCTTTTGTTGATACCTAAATATATGTGTGTGTGTGTATTGGTAATTTGCATGCAGCTACCTCTTAACTATTACCCCAAACATGCACAAATATTCAATCTAACGATATAACACAAGTTCAGGCTACGAGATGGGGCTCAACCGTCTAACTGCAAATTGATTCACTGTGAAGTTGAGTCATATGTACAGATCCCAGATTTGAACATCCATTAAGACACATATCACTATACTTTTCATGTTGGCATATCTGAATTATTACTCCAATTCAAATGAGCATCGAAGTTTAATCTAACAACCCGTGATTTGCTAAAGCTGACTCACCACTTTTGGCCAGGTGTCGATGGCACATGCTTCCACAGTGTTGAGCAAGCATTCAGACGGGCCATGCTGCAATCACAGAGATGACATAGAAATACTAATCAACACAAGAATCGGCTCATAAAGACACATATAAATCAATCTACCAGAAGTATCATTGGTTGGCCCCGGAATATGAACCCATATGAATCAAAAAAAGAAAAAAGAAACATAATTTTCAAAAGATTAGAACTTCAGTTGGACGGAAAAGGTTACGGCATTATGATGATAACAAAACAACCTGGCAATCGAAGGTGTCGCTGCCTCGAAGTTTAGCATTACCCCAAGGAACAAGCTTAAGGTCAACAATAGAGAGGAGGTCTTGATCTTCTTGGAAGATCTTAACCAGGTGGTTTATTATGAAGTTGGCGCTGTAAGGGCACAGGGACTCGTAATATAAACCTAAAGACACTTTATCTGAATCAGTGGTGGTAGGTAGCTCAATACCAGAAGCTGAACAAGGAGATAGCAGAAGCAATGATGATAGGAACGCCGTGAAAGACACGATCGATCGAAACATCCTAAACTGGTCGAATTGAATGATTGTGTTTGCGTGTGGGAAAGGGAAGGGAGACTGAGAGAGTGGTCAGTTTGAGACCTGGGAAATCTAGGCTTTATGTTGATATGGCGACTTTGGAGCAGAGCTGGGGGACATATCGCAAGTGTGAGAACTGAGAACCGACGAGTGTCACGTAACGTTAACACATAGACCGGCATGTGTTTCCTCATGCTTCAGAGTGCTAATGCTAATGATGGCCATGGGGTAGTTTTTGTCGACACTCTTTTGGTTTTTTTTTTTTTTTTCATTATAATTTTTGTATCCTTTTTATATTTATCAAAATTTTGCTCAAGAATGGCGGTGTAGTGTAAATTGGTAGTTTATTTTTAAAAAAAGAAAATTATTTCTTGACAAAAACAAATGTTTGAGTTGATTCAATTATAGACAAATAAAATGAAACTCGAATGGACAATTCGAGTAATTTATCAAAATCAAGTTTAAGTTAAAACCTAAACCTATTTCAATGCTTCATTTTATCATGATTTCAATAGGATTTAGTAAGGAATGAGAAAGAAAGACATGAGACCTGGCATGAAATAGTATTGTTAGCTCCAATCTTGGTGTTACCGTAGGGGACGAGCTTGAGATCGACGATGGAGATGAGACCATTGTCCTCGTCAAAGATCTTGGCCAAGTCGTTGACGATGAAATAGGAGCAGTAAGGACACAGCGTTGCATGATACAGCACCAAGGACACCTTCTGCTTCCCAGCACTGGAGATACGCGATGATGATACGGCGGTAGCAATATAAGCGTCGGCTAATGGGGGACTAAAAATTATAAATAACAAGTAAGAGAGAGCGGAGAGGGACCCAAGTCTCCGACCAGTGTCCATCCGATGATTTTAATCAATTATCAAGAATTGAAAGACAACTACCGGTCCACGGCCACACGATGTTCCTTGGATAGCGTGGATAACATGGAGGTGAAGAAAAAAAATGAAAATGAAAATGTCCTTCCCACAGGAACTCGGGCCGAACAAGCTTATGGACCCATCCTGATTTGTCCGGCCTCAATAAAGCCACAATACATCTCGTTGACATATATAAATATTATATTATTAAAGTTTTGAAGGTTTAAATAACCGCCTTATAATTAATTATCAATTAACTCTTCCTTTTTAATCAATTAACATTTTAGTTATTGTAATATCCATATTCTAAAAAAATACTTAAGGTTATTATTGTTATTTTAATAAATTATTACTCATAATTTTCTTCGGCAATTTTCACATCCCATTCTATAATCCATATTTTTCTCACCTACTCCCTTTCTTCTCTTTATTGCCATTTCTTTCCTCTCTCCAATTAATCGCAAAAACTCATTTATTCACCGTACTCATGATTACTTTAGAACTTCAACATCTCTTATAAATTTTCTCTCCATAACTAGAATCTTGATTCCTTCTCCTATCATATTGTATGTTTCAATTTGTTATTGTGTTTATTTTTTCTCTATTTCACTTCTAATGAAGGCATTTTTTTTTTCTTCATAGGTTAGTGTGTTTATTTGATTTTGAATTCAAATTATGATACAAAAATAATTGCATTTTATTTGTGGATTTGATTTCTATTGCAGTTCTCAATTCGAGTTATTCACTGGCCATGTCAGAATATAGATTTCTTCTCCTATTGTATAGTATGTTTCAATTTATTATTATGTTTATTTTTTCTCTATTTCAATTCCAATGAAGACATATTATTTCTTTATAGGTTAGTGTGTTTATTTAATTTTGAATTCAAATTATCATGCAAAAAATAATTACATTTTATTTATAGATTTAATTTTTGTTGCAATTTCCAATTTGAGTTATTCACTTGCCATGTTTATAAACATGTTACATTCTAAGCCTGTGTCGTGCTCCAAAGTTGTTGATTTGGAGAGTTAGTATATTATCGGTGGCGATTATAAATTTTTTAAGGTTTTGATTTCAAGTCTAAGATATTCAAAGACTTGAATGGCTTTGGTACTATTGTTGATGGCATCAAAGACATTATTGTTGAGATGTTTAGACTTAAACCATCTTTTCTAGTTTCTTCTGGTTCTTCTTGTTGCTCTTAAAGTCCAATGGTAATAAAATGGAAATTCGTGTATAATTATTCTTTTATCCTTTCATCCTCTGCTTTACATCCATTCTGATTGTAGTTGTCAATTTATTAAGCCCAACAAATATAGAAATTGGTTGTAATATTCACAAAACTTGATGGCTATTTCACTATTTGTCTAAATACACTCAATAATAAATATTATAAGCGTATAGTTTAACTTAACATTGTTACTTCTTTGAGTATATATTATTCATTCATTTTCACTTATCCTTTTCTTTTCTCCAATTTGTAAACTCATCAAATAGTCAAATTATTTTAGGATTCCTAAAGTATGATATCTTAGAAAATCATATGATGTAGTTATTGGTAAAAACAACATATATTTTTTAAAAGAGTTCGCTTAAAAATACTCAATATTTGCCAAGCTTCCACTATGGATAGAAGAATAGGATTAGATTATTTATCAAGAAATATCATATCAAAAACAAAGGTTTGTACTTTTACCGATCCGTTTCACTCTACATTTTAGATTAATTATCCAAGTAAGTTTTATTTTCTCCCCTTTCCCCTTTCTTTTGG
Source organism: Lumnitzera littorea (assembly GCA_024138015.1). Lineage (NCBI taxonomy): Eukaryota > Viridiplantae > Streptophyta > Magnoliopsida > Myrtales > Combretaceae > Lumnitzera > Lumnitzera littorea. The sequence continues at coordinate 1,362,368 of JAMXBB010000005.1, read as the reverse complement.
GTTTTTTTTTTTTTTTTACGATGTTTATATGAATTCAATCATGTAAATTTATTCTTTTTACTTTTTCTATTAGTCTTTGCCTTTTTTTCTTTTTATGGATATCCTGATTATAATTATTTTACTTTTTCGTTATATTTAAAATCTCTAACTATATCTTGCTCAATAAATATACCAAGTCCAACTAAACTATCTTTTTCTTTTTCTTTTTTTGTCCTTTAGGATTATGCTCTCACCCTTAGTAGATCTTCATTATTCAAATCCGATCTCCTTTTTCAATATTGAATTATATATATATATATATATTATTTGCAAATTTCTACCTATAGTATGCACACATTTTCAATGATGTAGGATGGAGATAAGGTATAAGGAAAATGAAGTATATTAGAGTCCTTCAACTGGTTTTATGTAATGCCCATGAAAAAACGAAAGACATGTTTGACAAGTTATGGCTCACTTATTTGCTTTAGGTCTGTTTTTTTTTTTTTCTTTTTTCATTGCGTAATGTCTTTTCCATCCTTTTTTAAATTAATATTTTGAATTTTTATCAAATGGGAATGTTGAAATCGAATAATTAAATTGATGATTGGGGTTTCTATTAATACATTGTCTAAATTTCTATATAGTAGCTACAACAATTACACCCCTATGTAATATATCTTTTACTTTCTTTTTATTATTTTTCATCATAATGTAATTGAAACATAGAAAAAAGGGTATTGGGTATGTATATAATTTTCTTTAAATAAATAAATTTCTAATATGATCCTACTTTATATATGAGAGTTTGTTTTATAACATAAAGCATAAGTTATATCTATATTATTAAGCCAAAACATGAGTTTTGGACTTCTAGACTTCATAATCTTAAAATTTATTTATTCTTTTCATTATAGTTGGTAAGTACTCATGATCTACATATATTATAAAAGATTTTCATTTTATATGTAATTATTATCCTTGGTTTCCTCTTACAAAACGAGCATTTTGTTCTTAATGTGTTGCTTTGATAAAATTTCATATAAAGAATTTTTTTTAGGATCATCATTCAATAAATTACCATTGAAAAGTTTTGTATTGTTAGGTATAAATTCTACTAAACAATATTTTCTTTGCCATTTTGGTTTTATAGACATATGACGACTTCTTTAATGAGCCAAATACAATACAATTAGCATACTTTTTAGTTTATCTTAATACATTTATAATGTATTTTTACAATTGTACATTTCTTGTTTTTTATATGTATTTCCTATTCTTTCTTAATCATTGGTTGTATACATTATTTGATTCAATAATTTTTTTATTACAATATATAGTATAAATTATTGCATATGTTAGTGATATATTATGACATTTTTTTTACAATAATAATATAATATATGTTATAATACTCTATACATTATATTTGATCTATAAATTTTAAAAGGTCAAGGACATGCCTTTCATCAAAGGTTAAGGACATCTTTTTATAAATGTAACAAATATACAATACAATTTATCTGAACATGTTCAGTACTAAATAAATTACTAGAATAGAATTGGAATTACATAGTTATTATCAAATAAAGGATCAAAATTTCATTCTTAATTCTATTCCATCATAATCTAAAACACATTAAGAAACTATTTAAATTCCTAAAAGAGAATGGCAACTTATTTTTATTAATTGATATTATTACAATATTTATCTATTAAAGAGAAATCCCTTTTTTAACTATCCATAATTAACCACTTATATTTTATAAATTTAACCATGGTAGTTATGAAAAATAAATAAATAAATAAAACCCATCCCACAAACTTCTTAATTACCATCCTTTATTCACAAATATTTTCAACTATATTGTTATTATTTTCTATCATACTTATTTTTAAAATTGTTATTGTTTTATTTATTCATTATTTTAATTGTTCAATATTACTATTATTTGAAAAATTCATTATATTTTTTATTTGACTAACATTTGCTATTTTTTTAGAAGATTATTATAATTTTGATTTTATAAACATTTATTATTAGCATTTTTCTATATATGACGTCAAAGTTATTTATTTATTTATTTTCGCACGTAACACGAGTGTGTCAACATCAAATATTATTTAACAAAAAAAACCAATACTAAAATAACATTACAAAATTATATATAACTTATATTATGAATAAAATTGTCCTTTTTTATAATCCACATATCTAATTTCTCTCTTACACTCTTTAAAATTGTACTCCACTTTCTTCCCTCCCCATTTTCTCTCTCTCTCACTTTCTTATTTCTTTCCTTTTACAATTTCCAATAAAAGCCACTTTTTTTATAATTTCCATAATTTCTTTTATTCCTGTGATTTTTATAAAGAAGTCATTATAAATTATATATATACATTGAAGTAAAATTTATAATTGTAAATATAAAATGTTTTACTATAAGTTTGAAATAAATGCATATTTATTTTTTTTATTAGATGTAAATAATAATAATAATAATAATAATAATAATAATAATAATAATTTTTGTACACTCAACGTGGGTACGTCGATAGCTAGTATATATATATAATAGAATATGTATATCCACGATATGTGTGCAAATATAAAATAAATTGATATAATATAGGATGTTATTGAATTAATCTATATAATAATTTAAAAAGAAAAAATAAAAACGGTATATAAACTCTCATAACACATGAAAAAAGGAAAAAAAAGAAAATAAAACTACTATAGTAATACACATAGACATCCATTTGAATATAAAATATACTATTCTATTTTAATTTGCTTCATTCAACTCTATTTTATCATTTTTCTCTTTACTTAACCCTTACAACAAAAACCCATACCATAATTGGACTCTATTATTTTCTGCTTTTCATTCACTTTAAAATAGAGTGGTATTATTTTTTTTGGTATACTGTTTGCATTAGCCACACAACAATACTCCCCTGATGCGTGTGTAAAAAACAATGAAGTGTAAAACAACATTCATAATATAGAACATAACAAATTGTATGGTATGATTCTTGAGAAGTGGATGATCAAAAGCATGTTGTTGATATATATATATATATATATACGGGATGCTATCACATCACCACTTTTATGACTCTACAAAAGTTAGTCAGCGATCAAACTAAATATTATTCATGTTGACATAACAAAAGAAAACCTCAATGGTTTTCGCCATTCCTTTTCCCTGGACTGAATATATGTTCTTAGGATGTTTTGGGCTTTTGGCTTCAGCTAAAGCATTAACCATGACAACAACAAATAATATGGCCATGCATCCATGTATTTTGTTGTAATTTGGTTTCGACATTTTGCATGAAATTCCTAGGATCTTTTCAGAAAAGTAAACAACTCTATACATGATTGAACTCCTTGTGTTTTCCATTTCTTATACTTTTTTTGCTAACAACTATCAGCAATGAGGATTAACTAAGATAAAAGTAATAACCGAATTAATATGTCAGAGAATCAAATTAGGGCTTACAGTATACAGATAAATAAGGACCTTCTTGTCTTTGATTTGTATGGACTGAATCCAAGTTTTAATTTGGTCTCGATACCTCTGCAACTTCTTGATTTCCTTATTTAAGTTTACTTGAAACTTCTCCTTCCGATTTGCATTATCCGTATCGTAAACCTAAATTCCCCCAAAACAACGGATGCTATGAAAGGAATTGACACCTTCTTGAACCTTCTTCAATCAAACTCGTTATATTTTTTATAATAACCCTATCTATCAATTCAACCAATAAACCCACATCGCACATAACTGATTCCATGATTAAATTAATAATCTAATTAGAGAGGAAATAAATAATCTTACGGTAAAGCGCGGAAAATGTCGATGATCTATCCGTCGATTTCCGCAAGTTCTTCGCTATTTGAATAAAGATAATTATAAACCAACATTGGAAACTATTCGCAATTGCAAAGTGCAAATGAAGCATGATTTTCACAAATTAAGTAAAGGAATAGACTTAATTTGCCTTTATTTTTAACAAATTCAGAAGCTCGGTTTTTAGCATAATTCACACCACGTTCAATCATCAACATAGCTACTCACAAACAAATTCAATCAAAAACCTCTTTAGAAGCAAAGACAGTGGCAATATCGCAAACTACACCGAATCGGAAGTGCTAATAAAGCATAATTCAGCAAAATTGAGTAAAGGAAGAGACTAAATTTTTGACAAATTCAAGAGGTCAAAGAATCACTCAGTTCAGCATACATTTACCTGAAGCACGGAACTCTTTTATTTTTTTTCTCAATAAAACCGAATCAGAAGTGCTAATAAACCATTTATTATTATTATTATTGCCACTGTGTATTTACTTAAAAGTGCCGTATCAAATGAGATCAATCAATTGATCTAAAATGTTCAAAATTATACATTTGGTGCGGGCTTTATGTGCCGTGGAGACCTAAAAGTACACGGTTATGTTATGTTCTGAGTTATGTCATGACGCACCAACAACACCATCAGCTGTAAATCTTTCTAAATCTACATATCATGCAGGCAAGCTTCTGCGCTAGGAATTATCGCCTAAATGGGAAGCCAACTAAAGAACTGCTAGAACATTAAACATAACTGAACAGATTGTAAACACAAAGAAATACAGATACATAATCCAGTGTGTCGGTTCCTCACAAGCTGCCAATTTTCAGCGTGAATAGATTCTTAACGAGTTGAACGACGTGAAACTGATAGCTATTTCTAAGATAGGAACCCCTTGCTCTTTAAACTCTCAACTGCATCCTTTATAATTTGCTCCATAGGGATGAACTCTAATCCCAAATCCATCAGCTTCTTTGCTCCATCCTTTGCCCTCATAAGTCCAGGTTGAGTATCCTTCGGTATTCTAGATAGGTAAAAGAAAAGGAATTTAGCTTCTGCAATATTAAAGCCAATGCAGCAAAGCAAATATTCTTAAGAGTTAAGACATCATCATCTCGAACCAGAAATGCACAGATTAGGTTACACACAGATAAAGGACAGATTCAAACGCTCCAAGATTTAACACTAAAGAAAAAACACATTTCTTAACCACTTAACCCAGAAATTTGTCTAGCTTGACAGACTAATGAGATGGTGTGGTGGAAAAAACGAACCAATATTTCAGCAACCGAAGAGGTACTTAGGAAAATCAGGTTATGAAAAAATTTTCAAGAAAAACAACGGGTAGACCCTACACAAAAGTTCCTTGGTCTATGAAAGGCACACGTACACCCCCAAAGAGGCCATGACAAGATGAAAGATGACGTGTTTTCTTTCAACCTCCATGGGCATCTCATATGGTACAGAGTATAGCACTCCTGTTTTTCATCTGCAGAATGCTATAAACTTTGCTTTTTACTATTTTAACCTTTTCTACCACATTATTTATCAGGATTGTATGCCATACTTGGAATTTGAAGAGAGAAAACGGAGTGAGGAGTCTAGTTATTTTTCTTCGCCCATGAATTAGGTAAATTTTTTAATTTGTGGTAAGGGGAATATACCAGCAGGTGCAAATTGCAAGACGTTGATTGATTGCAAAACCATATTGCCATAGTTCTTAAGTCTTACCTTGGCACATTATATTCAGGATAAAGCTCACCAACTTTGGCAACAAAGTCACCATAGTGTGATATAGCTTCAACACACAGGTGTCTCCCTTGAGTTGCTTTGTTCTCATAAACCAAAATATGTGCTAGAGCAACATCTTTAAAATGAACAGATCCCATAAAGAAATCCTGATATGTCTCACTGCATCCTGCAGAAAAACAAATATCCGTAATGACTAGGATTTACAAGAAGTAAAGCATGAATGAAAATGAACAATTGAGAAGCAAATTACCAAAATCAGTACTCCTCAATAGGGGTTGCAAAACACTCAAGGACAGAGCACAACCCCTTCTCTTTTATGGACAAAACTATGTTGCCTCTATTTTCCCTGCACACTTCTATTTATTTTCTCCAAAGTACAATTACCATTCTATCCTTATACAACTTTCGCAATTACAGTAACTACACTTGATACAAGTATATTATCACAACACACACAACTACACTACTACACTTCTCATACATGACACATACAACAGACATACACGATGCATACAATACAGCACACTTACAACACTAGACACGCACATATGACACTTTGGATTGTATCAATATCTATATGCATACATTTGCCTATACACATACATATGTGCGTGCGTTTGTGTGTGTGCATAAAGACTTAATACATAAGAGGAATAATTGGATACTATGAGAAAAATACATATTTTATCCTTACTATGAAATCCTCAAGATTTTACAAAATTTCAATAGTTTCCATGCAAAGCAATCTCCTTGGGGTAAATTATGGAGGCCAGCAGCTAGAATCTGCTTAATAGAGTCTATTAATGTCCATATTATTGTGAATGGTGAAGTCTACAAGGGACAAAAATACAGTTACAGGTGCACTACAAATCCAAATCCTTGAGGGAAAATATTCAAAATTCTTAAAACTTCCATTGAGTCCTAAACCTTGTAAAAATTGGAGTCAGATTTATTTTGGTTATGTGCTTTATCTTGGCACAATATGCGACACACCTCATCAGCAAGATAGCCACAATAATAAGCTTTGAAAACATTTAGGATCAATTTGGATATTGACATAAAGAAGATACTTGCAGTGAACTTTGAAAATATACCTAATTGATAGAGTTCACAGGAATTGCATTTTCAGGTCTTTGCAAGTTCCAATCCAAAAAATTGGAAAAGCTTCCAGAATAATCCATTTCAGAACTTCTCTAATAGAAGTATACAAAAATCAATGGAAGCTACGGGTAACTCTCAAAGCAAAAAGCCAAGCAACAAAGCAAAACTAGCCGCAACCAAGACTTCAGTAGGCAATAATCTGGTAAGCAAGTAAGGAAATAGGTTGGATTGGTTTCCCCAGGCGAACAGAATTCCTGATCCTCCAAAGGCAATAGACAGCAGCAGCAAGAGCCAATCTCCATCTCCTTATAATGGGAAGGGATGAAGAGGCTAAGGCAATGAGGCTGGAACAGCAGTCACTCAAAGAGTTACAGGAGCTTGAACAACCCAACGAGTTGCAGACTTGTGCCCATACTCATGAAGAGAAAGAGCAGGTAAAAAACAGATGTTCATGGGTTTCATCATCCGAATTACAGAGAAAAAAATCCATTTCAGAACATGCAAATATATGAATTTGCACCTTCACATGGTTTACGTAAACCATATCCAGGGTTAACAGGGGTTAAGAAGTGGGATAATTGCAGAAAGCTTTTCGACCATTTTCATCAGTCAAAAAAACATCAGAGTCCTATAGATAAAATTAAATAGTGAAGGAAATATTGTTTGTTTTGTTTGTTTTAGGCCATGGATTAAGTATTGCGATTAATCCATTGTGATTAATCCAGCAACAGACAGACAGATATTTGCAGCTGAAAATTTTACCTTGCAGAAGACGTACAAGCATTATCATGCTGGCATTGAGTCTCGGAGGAATCACAGGTCCCATGACAGTCCCAGGATTAACAACTACGACATCCAGTCCATTCTCTTTGGCAAATTCCCAAGCACCTTTTTCAGCCAGAGTTTTCGAAGCTGGATACCACAACTGCATTGCAATTAATCATTGCCATGTAAGCAACTGCAACTTCCCAATCCCATTTAAAAAAAAAAACTTCTCTCCCGTCTATGCGCTTTTTTTTTTTTGGTATTATAGACGTAGACCCTTGACCAGTGCCGAGGGACACCTGTTAATGGGAACCTCTCTTTATTATCTTAGCATGGTAAGGTTGCCTCATTTCCATCTATTTTAAACATGCATGTTACCTAAATTGGATACAAAGTAAATGCAGATGAATTCAAGCACATAGTGTTACTCACTCCATTTTGCTTGCAATAGTCAAGATCGGTCCAACATTCTTCGTTCTTGATCTTATCGGCAGGCCAAGTAGGGCTAGGCGTGATAGCAGATATCGACGAAGTGATCACCACGCGCTGAACGCCGGCTTCCTTTGCAGCTCTTAACGTGTTTTCTGTCCCTTTAATCGCCAGGTCCAAAAGCTCCTTCTGCAAAACGCATTCCAGAGGATACAAAAAATGATTTTCAAAGAAAAGGGAAGAAGACAAAAAAATTTATCCTTTATTTCAATAGAGCAACAATTCACTCAAATAAAAACTAATTCACCATGCAATATAATTTAGATTCTCACTCATGCAATGCCGAAATTAACTATTTAAGGTTCGGTGACCTGAGGATCGCGAACTTGATCGACAATACAAGGAGAGGCGAGGTGGAAAACGCCAGCGCAGCCAGCGACCGCGGCGACAATGGAATCGTAGTGGAGGAGGTCAATCTGGAAGAGACGGAGACGGGACTCTGCTCCTTCTAGGGCTTGTAAATGCTTGGTCTCAGCTTCATCCTCTGCATGAATCGACGATAACAGCTCAGAACTAGTGGAATCGATAGAGAAAGATAAGAGAAGTAGAGGGCAAGCGAAAGTAACTGAGGTTCTGGACGGTGGCATGAACGGTGTAGCCACGTTGGAGGAGGTGGTCAACGAGGCAAGAGCCAATGCAACCGCTGCCTCCAGTCACGCAAACAGTTTTCTCGTTCGACATTGTTCTCTCTCTCTACCATGTGCACTTCCCTTTCCTCTCTCACTTCACTCACTCATAAAGGAATAGACACGTAAGGAAGATTATCCATCTTTTAATACCAGATTTTTATAAATTAAATGTATGAAATCTATAAGTAACACAAATATAAAATATAAAAATAAAACACACTACACTGTATTTATTTGTTTTAGTAATTTTTTTCTTTTTCTGGCCAAATTTTAATAATCTGTTCAATCGTGAATTGAACTAAAACATTATTCTGCTTTCTCTTTTTTCACCAGCTTATCCGTTCATTGGTTTTTTACACATATAATATGTTTTTTGTTTCATTTAGCAAAAGTTAGTTGGCTCATGCATGTGGGTATCTCTCAAATTCTAATGTTTTGGAATGATTTTTCCCATCTACACCTCATGTACTAATTAGAAATTCGAGAATTCTTTCTCCTTTCATTTCTAAAAATTCGAAAGTTTTCAAATACAAATGTAATACAAAACCAAACACATATATATAAAATGAAAAAAAAAATTAGTGATATTTCCTATAATTAATCCTTGAATTAAATCGTTCGGATCCCGTAATTTGTGATTCATATCTAAATATTTCAAAGGTTATGTTCAACCGTTATTTCTTTTTTTTATATTTATATTATTTAGTCCATTCAAGGCAGTTTCATAAAAACATTGAAATAAGTGTGATTGGTATCCAAAACATAACTCGGGAAATACATTTCTTATCTTACACCAAATGGAATAAAGAGACATCCGGATAGTTTAAGGCAGAAATACAACTTCCTTGTATGTGTAGCATTGCCTTTGAAGCACAAGTGAAATTCTGTCAGCAATACTATATTATATTTCCTGTGTGGTCTGCATTCCATATGCATTGTCAAACCGTCCAAGCGAGCTTACAAGCTCACACCACTCGCTGCGCTTGGCACATGCCTCGCATAACCAAGATTTACACCCTCATCTCTCATTCTTCCTGATGTAATTCTCTCTAATTTTTCTCTTCATACAATTAGAGATCAGCAAGAGTCAAGACCATCCTCTGAAAGAATGTGACATCTGGATAATAAGGTAAGCTGTAGATGCACCAGACCTTATGAAAGTCAGATTCGATGGAAAGATGTAGGATTTCATAAGTATTCAGGTAAGCTACCAATGAACAAGAAGACAAAATAGTCTTTCTGGTCTTCATAACCTTACAATCACGTATGTAATGCTTTGCCTTTCATACTAAGGAAGCTTGAAAGATGAGTCCCGTTCCTTTAATTTCCTTTCTATTATGAATTTGACGGTAATGGTTTCAAAATTTAATCAACACAAGAATAGCAAGCATATAAAGATGTGCTTCACACGTTACAACCCTTAGTGATGGGTAATTCTGAATCTATTGGCACTACTGGGAGATAAAAATATGATGAAATGAATCTTGTCATCTCAGGTATGTCTATCCAGGAACTTCTCGATGAGAACAGAAAATGCTGCAAAACCAGCACAACCAGCACATGTTGCTCTTGGACCACCTGAATACACCCAAAAGATGTCACATTTTATTTGTTCTTGAGTTCAAAATAAGGCTGCAAAAAACTTACTAATGGACACCATCAAAGTTTTAGATGAGTTCCAGTAGCTTCAAACATCTGAAGATTCAATGTTTATTCTCTCCCTATCATCCATAAGTGATTGATACTTTAAAATATATTTTCAAGATCAAAATAGTAATTTAGTTTTATTTCAATGCTCTAAAATGCTGATGCACATCGATGACATATTTCAGCATCAATATCAAGGAGAAAAATTGAGGCAAAAAGCTAGCAGCCACTGAAATCTTCGGTCAAGGGAGCACGCATTGCACACTATAGAATCTCAACCAGCTCACAAATGGTAGTGCAACTTCCTTCAATGAATTATCAGCAGAAGCAAAATTGTTTGCTTCACAGCATATACTAATCTGGAGTAACTTCTAGAAGCCAACAGCTGTTCTCCAATTAACTAACTGAGTTCAGAACCTAAAGGCAACCATTCAGCAAACTGTATTTTCTTTGTGTTAGTTGACCTAAGATGCAGCAGATGACATGTGCTAAGCACAGTGTGTAATTGAACTGAATAGCATCCACCATCAATTAAGGATCAAATGTTGCAAACCCATGAGTAAGGATATGGTGATAGAATCAATAGAGAAATTCATAGACCAAAGTGGGACAATCTTATGAAGAATTCTTCTCAAAGGGATGCAGCAAACAACCTCAAGCTTAATACCAGTTCTATGCATATATGAGTACTAAAATGACAGGAAGATGCAATTCAACTTAACATCCAATGACATGCCTCAGGCCCCAGAAGTCATCAATGGTGACCTCAAGAATGGATTTTGCACAGGATATGACTGTAGTAGACATCAGTTAAGTTCAAAAATCTAAATAACTTGCCAACAAGAGGAATAGATTAAGGAACTGCATATAAGTGGGACAGGTACTGCTAAAATTACACTAATTTGGGGTCAAAACAAGATCTCCATAAATTATCCAGCTAAAATTAAACTCCATGACTTCTTGACACAATTATCTATATAGAACAATCACATGATGGCAGAAGAACGTACCCTTTGCTGATATTGCACCACCAGTGACACACCCAGCAACTACAGTATTTGTGATGTCGTGCTTTGCCCTTGCCTTAAAAGTGTTTCAAAAGCCATCAAGACATGTAATGGGGGGAGAAAATAGATTAAATTAAAATAAAATAAATTTGCAGCAAAATGGATATTCAAGGATATATCAGGATACCAACAACTCACAACTTGTCATTATACCTTTTCAACTACACATTCTGCAGCTGAGAAAATGAAGCCCATAACAGCAAATGCTTTACATGAACTCCAACTCCTTCCCCCCATTTGCTTTGCAGTGTAGATAAATTGCTGCCTCCCAGTCATTGTATCCTGATGAATAGGATTGTCCAAGGCTCCAAGAAACAGACCCATAAACAACCCAAGACCACCTCCTGCAGATGGTTTCAATGCAAAAGGTATAATCATAAAAAAAATTTACAAAACTTCAAACACAAGCACACCCCGCAAAAATTTTCAACCCTTTTGGCTGCCTAAGAGAAGCTTTGTGCAACACTCTACTTCAAGAATGAGCTTTAAAAAGCAACCGGGGCTTCAATACAATTCCACCAATTTTAATTTAACACCATAATTCCTATGACCCATTGTTACATTAAGGTCATTATGTTAAATAAAATTCGGTCCTCCATATGTATATTCAGAAAATCTACAGTCCCATACACAGCAGAGTCAAAACCTCAATGAAATTTTTTAGGATATGTGAAGTAAAATGGTGGCAGAAAATATTGCTAGGGAGACTACAGTTGTAACAGGACAATGTGGGAGTACAGCAAGAAGTAAAAAGAAAATGCATGTCATTTAACATATAAACTATGTTGGGTCTACAGCAGTTATAGGTTCAGCTAGTCCATCAAACCATTATCTGGTAAGAAGCTACCTTATCACTGTAAGAGACAGTTAACTTGAAGAAATTTTCAGTTAAATGACTCGGACAGAACAAATATACACAGCTCAGCTCATCAACGTATTGAATATGAGAGCAGATACTGATTAAAATAATTGGAAACAGAAGAGCTAAGAAGGAAATCTGACTCTTACTTCAAACGAGGGACAAACTACCACCTGGAACCACATCACTCATACCACAACAAAACTTTCTAAGCTTTCATATCCTTGTTTCCTTTACCTTTTCAATTAATGAGAACAAGATGCTAATCCAGAGCTAATAATTAAAGATAGTTCCCTGGAAACAACCTTTATGGATGATAGCCTATTGTTTAATAACACTATAGCGCATAGTTTTAATTAACACTATCTCCCTCCAAGTGAAACGAAAAATAAAAAGATGATGCAGCAACAAGAATCACAAAAATTCTCACCCATTACACCACTAACAACACTGCGTACAGCACAGTTGTTCCATATATCTTGACCACGAACCTCCTCCGGCGTAGGCAATCTTAACGGCTGAATCTGAGGCTTCTCGGAATCATTCGAACTTGAAGAATCATTACTACTTAATTCAGAACCGGAACTGCTAGCCATCAATATATCCTACATTTGAGGTAAAACAATAATGTCAATACTTGCCATAAAAAAGAAAAGCATAATAATAATGCCAACAAAAGAACACGTAAAAAACGTACAATGCTTAGATTTTTCAAGACCACCACACGATATATAATGATCTGAGCATGGGTTCAGATGAAAAGAATCAAATATGCAATTTATCAAACAGTTGGCGGGTTACGCAAGACGCGCAGTGCGTGAGATGAATTTGCAATGCACAACTAAAACTTACAGTACGAGAAAGAATCTGTAGTGATCGGGGCCGAAGGCAGTCTTCCAGGGAGAACTGTACGCGGGAGGGGAAGAGTTGGAATGAGATGCTTCTGGTTATGTTCCTCCTCGGCGGGTTCTGTAAGGGGTCGTTGAGTCAATAGTTGGTGCGAAACCGCAGTTGCAGTGCAGGTGATTCGTTTTCTTAAAGGACTCGAGACGTCTGGTCGGTGTGGACTTCAAATGCAGGCCCAATTGGATTTGGTATTCAAAGTACAAATGGGCCCTTAAGCATAAGTGCTGGTCCTAATTGCATGGGGTAAATTTGAATGAAGTGGGTCCGTCCAAGTGGTTAGGTTGCGTTAGTTAGATTGTGGCATGAATGACCCGAGCTACTACGTTTTCATTATACTTTTGATGGAATTGATTTAACTCTCCATTTTATTTATAATTTTATATTCATTATATCTAAACTTTTAAAAATACAGTTAGTTTAATGTACGAATATAAACAAATCAAAATATTTATGGGTTACTCAAATTTAATATACAAGTACTTATAAGTTACTTGAGTTTAGCTTCATATTTACTCAAGTTCAACTTAATATTTATCCGAGTTCAATTCGAAAAAAATCTAGTCATACTCAAGCTCGAGTAATTAATCAAATCAAGTTCAAGCTTCGTAATGCTTAACTCGACTAGCTTCATATTTACTCAAGTTCAACTAAATATTTACTCAAGTTCAATTCGAGAAAAATCTAATCGTGCTCAAGCTCGAGTAATTAATTAAGTCAAGCTCAAGCTTTGTAATGCTTAACTCAAGTAGCTTGCGAGCCTAATCGAGCTCAAGTTAGATCTAAATGTCAATCGAGTTTAAGTTGATTTTGAATATTAATATTATTATTATTAGAAAAAAAAATATGTTTGTTAAATAATTAAGCTTAAACGAAATTAATCGAGTCGAGTTCAAACTTATTTAATACTATTTCAAGTTGAGCTCGAGCTTTAAATTTTAAACTCGATCAAGTTCAGATCGAACTCAAGCTCAGTACTATATTGTCTTAATTCAACTCGTTTACAACCCCAGTTCAATTATTGAGATATAATGGATATAAAATCAAAGGTGAAATGAAGGACTAAATTGATTTCATCAAAAACACAAATTGGACTAGAAAAGATCTTATAATTTAAGGCTATAATTGCTAAGCCTATTTTAGTAATTTTATTATTAATATATTATCTTCTATTATTTTTTACTCTAATTAAACAAAATACTAAAGTTAGAGGAAAAAAACATAAAATACTAAAGCAATTGCATGTTTCATTATATTACTTAAAGCTCATTTGAACAGTGATAATTTATCCCCTATTTAAGAGTTATTAAAATTAGTTGTTCCTTATTAGCTGGGTAGATAATTTGGGATATAAGCAATGAACTTAAACATGACATAACACAACTATAAACAGGTCTATACATGAAAAAATTGGCATGAAACACAAATGAGGCAAACCTCGTTTAAATAGGATAACATTTGTATTTGGATTTGTGTTAAACCATGGAACCTATTGAATAGATCTTATAAACAGGTATCAAGTTCATCCCATTTTTCTCACCTAGCTACTCATACATTGTACATGCTCTTTATAATATATTAGTTAAAGAGTTTGAGCAATGTGTAGATAAAAATTTAATTAATGATTATAAATTTTTTTAAAACAAAATATATGAATAAAATCTAACTCTTTATTTGTCTTCAAAAACATGTTGAAAGATTATTTAAACCGTATAAGGTCCTAAAACTAAACGACTCGTTGTATATGATTTATTGATTACTCGAGTTTGGGGGGACACAAAATCTCTCTCTCTTTCTCTCATACATACACACACACGCACATATGCATCTACATGTTTTTATTCACCAAATTACATATAATATATGTCACACTCCAAACCAAGAAGTCATAATAACCCCGCCGTATAAATCAACCCGCACTAGAAGCTAGCTGCCTTAACCACTAACATAGATATAACTTACATAAGGCATTCACCATTCTACTACTTAGAAGCATCCAATTCAGTATTTGGTAGAAATCAATCTATGGTGTAACTTTTCAAAATAGCTATTAAAAATAGTTTTATAACTTAAATGTCTGAGGAAAAATCAAGTTTTATAAATCGTATGAAGAATAAAACCTTAAATTTAATAAAAACTTCAAGAACTATATGGTTAAGAAAAGATAAAGTAGCTACTAAAATTTTACTAAAATCCACACACTTGTAAAGTATAGAATAAATCTTATTAGTTGAAAACTAAGAGTTACATTAAGAGACCCTATTAATTTTCCTAGAAGTTAGTACAATTGATAAACCACATAGAAATTTAGTAAGGTAATCTTAAATCTCACTCCCCGACCCCGTTCTCTAATCTTCAGGAACTTGAAGTAGTACAGTAAATCTACTATGGAAACCTGCAAAACAACTATAGAAAAATGAGCGACAACTTGCTCGATAAGTGGATTGAGACAATAATACATATCTAACATCGAGCAATTGAGGTTTTCAAGCAAAGTCAACTAGATGCAATACATGTTTAAGCAAATACCATCACACGACATTAACCAATTTATCATGAGATCAGAGAAATTGTAACTACTCTAATCTGAGTTTGAAGCCATGCACTTCTCAGATCAGAATCAAACCAAGGTTTATACAATGGAAAAACATGCTTTGGTTATGACTTCACTTCAAATCACAATCCTCAATCTTATCGTAACCTCCTATCCTATCACTTAGTAGAACTAAGAGTAAAGAGTGGACTATTTCAGCTATTCTTATTAAAGGATTCATGTTTGCCTAAATAATTCTTGTAATTTTCTCTTATAGGTTGCTATAGACACCTCATTTTTGTCATTTTCAATTTTGTTTTATTTTTTAGCTAGGTTAAAAAATAATAATAAATAAATAAGAAAAAAATTAAAATAAAAAATAAAAAAATCATATCAAGTCGAATCGTATCTAGTCAAGTCAAGTCGTGTTGAGTTAAGTCATATCGAGCCGAATCGTGTCAGATCGTTTAAGATCAAGTCGGATAATGATATGTAATTAATTTAATAAATTTTAAGTCATTGGAGAATTGAGCTTTATTAAATGATTTTGGCATAGTTCGATTTAAAGTAGATTTTTATTTAATTTATATTGGATTAAAATAGACTTAGGATTTATTAGATAATTTGTTGAGCTATAATAGATTGGATCAAGTCATGAAAAATAGAAAGCCTAAATTAAGTAAGGTTTCTAGAAATTAGGTCAAATATTTAAAGAATTGTAATCGTATTTTCTGTATTTTTTGTACGAAAGATACAATTGAGAATTTACAAATAGCATGTTGGCACATGACATTGGCTACGGTTTTTTTTTTTATTTCCCGCAATTCGCTTGCATGAATCACAAACCTCACAATTCATTCGTCTAAATCACAAACTCCACAATTCGCAAGATACAATTTACTCACTTGAAACAAACTTAAGGCAATCTGAAACACATATCCTCATTTGACCAAGGCACATCCTAAGCAATAGTACGCCCTCATAACATCCTATGCAATAAACAAAAGTCTATGCCACAATCCAATTCTGACCAATCCCCTGACCGAGCTCTCCTACATCACCAATACATCGACCAAAATCCAAGCTGCATGTCCCTGCAACAACACACAACTGAAATCCAATTTCTAAACTCCTAACACATCCCTACACCTGAATGCGCAAGCTAGTACAACTTGATCACTAATTGAACAAATGTTAGCTCATACCGAACTGCAACAATCTAATCACATGCCCTAACCCTCAATCCACATCCTCGAAACCCCTAATCAACAAAACAGCAACCAAAGTCCTTACACCTAACGCCATCTCATGCACAAGCAAACAACCCACAATTCACACCATCCAACAACTCCCCTAACGCTAGCAAGTCCTTCACACCCCTACCACGTTCCTTTAACAATCATTGCCATTGACCAATTGCCTAAGCACAGTTTCACGCACACATAGCCGTAGCTCACCTCATACCCACGGAGAACTATGCCTGACCAAACACAATCCATCCCAACATCCTTAGAGCATCGACCGAAAACAATACAACTGTCACGAGCACGTCACCACAATTTGACCGAGCAAGTCCATTAATAGCCATCCATGAAGATAAGCTAAAGCACATACCGAAATCCTTGCATTCATACATGAACAGCCAACAGCTTCCAATTTCTGATCACACACATAGTCATAACACGGCAGCTACACACATGTTGAAGAATACGAGCGTGACACCCAAACGATCACGACACATAGGTAAAATTATTTTATTTTATTTATTTATTTTTATTAGCTAGTTTAATTATTTTCACTAATTTATTTTTTTGTTTAAGTGTAGGTTTTTTTATTATTTCCATATTTTTTTAAATAATCCCAATTTTCCATAAAATTTAGTTAAATTACATTTTTAGTAAAATTGTTTTTTTTTTTAAGAAAAGATACGTATCTTCAACATATCATGCATACGAGATATGTATCTTATAATTAAAATTTGGAAAAGATGCGTATCGAGCAGTTAAAATTTAAAAAAGATACGTATTTAGATAGTATCTTGGTAGATCTTACATATAGAATTTAAGAAAAAATATCTTTTGACACATAGTAGTTTTTAAAAAATAAAAAAAATCTTAATCGAGTTTTTCAAGTAGATTTAGTTTGTTAGGGTTTTCTTTAATTCGTAAAATTAAATTTATTAGTTTTTTTTAATAATAAATTGTTAAAAAACGTAAATCTAGCTTGATTTTCGAAATAAAAAAATCCACCAACTAAATACTTTATAAAAGAGAATTACAACCGGTTTGATCTCGACTATCGGGTACATAGGTACTTTCAAGGCAACCATATAAAAAATAAAAAAATAAAAACTTTTTTTTCCTTTTTCTTGAAAATTCGTAATAAAAATAATAATAATAAATTCACTTTAGTTATCTTTTACATATTTATATATATTTTAGTATTTTTTTGGAAATTATAAAAATAAAAGCCCAACAATTTTTCTTTAGTTTTTAAATGATGACTTAGTCTTAATAAGTCAATTCTCAAACCTGTTTTTTTTTTTTGTTTAATTTTATAAAAATCATTTTCTTAGAAAATCTACATATCAATAGTTAGATTTCATTTTTTACCAGTTTAATTAGTTGGCAACTCCAATTTTTAAAATTTTTTAGAAAAATATTTTCTTAATTTAATATTAAGTAACTTATATTAAGCGAGTTACGATTAATATAAGTTAAATTAAGAAAATCGAAATAGGGCTCGACAAAATTAGCGACTATACTAGGGAAGCCTGGCAGGTTAGCCACGTAAAAAAATTAAAAATTATTGATGGGCTTTTTATATTATTATTATTTTTTTTTTGTATTATAGTTATACTAACTGGTTTTTAATAATATAAACTTTAAGAAAAAAGCCTAACCCAATGGGCCTTCTTAGGGAATTAAGAGTGGCTCTTTTATTTTAATCATCTACATGTTTAGATATAGTTGGACCTGGGCCACCTGAGGAACTTACGACGGGCCACCATTGTGTAACCCTCAGGTTGCTGAAGTCTTTACCCCTGCCTAGCGGTGATAGACAAGCCCACTTAGGCTTCAATGTAACCTATTGAATTCTCTCTAGAAAGCCTTGGAGCTACAGAACCTGAGACCTGCAGACCTCACTCTCTTGCATCATGTTTTCTGAAAAAGGGGTAGTTATTTTTTTTAATTATAGAAAAAGCTCAATTAATCCATGATTAGTTCGATTTTATTCTTAAAAAAAAGAGAAATTTAAAAAAACCAGTAACTCTTATATATAAGTATTCACGAGCTTCATTTGTTAAATTCTATTTTGAACTTACTTATACATAAGGGTATTTTCCGACTGCGAGTTTATAATAATTTCTATAATTTATTAATTACCGACCCTTATTGCATCGCATGCATGTGTAGCATACTGCATTTTTTTATTAGATTTTATTTTGCTAATGCTCGTTTTTATTTTATCGCTTTCATTTCTTATATTATATGTATTTTGTTTTATCATCTCTTAGTGAGTGAAAGGCTGTATAATTTCTAAGAAAATTTTGAAAAAAAAGGGGGGGGGGGGGGTGCGCTACAATATTATTTATTGTAAATTTATTGGTTGAGTTGTAAATAATCGCATCATTTCATTTTGTTTTTTATTTTTTTATTTTTTGTAATATAGATATGGAAAGTCAAGGTAATGTCAATTTAGAGCCCATCCATGAGGTCTAGTTGGATAAGTATTCCTTCTCCGAGGCCATTATGAGAGATTGGTTGAACCAGCTTCCGTCCGTCAAGTAAGATCATATTCGTAAGAAGATCAGGCCAATCATGTCTGATAGGAATCAAGCTACTAACCCTTTAACCTACAGCCGAGCCCGAAGATTGGAAGGCTTGACGAGACGTATTCTTCTACTCCAATCGACTCCTACCAAGGCCAGGTACTTTCTTGCTGAGTCACTCCTTAAGTCGTATCGAATGACCGTTAATCTCTTATAGATAGAATGCCAAGAAACGGATGGGCGAGACAATATCTAATCCTCCCTCATGCCTAACCACTTATTCAGCATCACCCTTACCGCCATGTTGAGAGGGAGACCTCATACTACATGATCCATCCCTACTCGAATAAGCCAACCAGCCAGCCAGCCGGCCGTACTACTTTGTCTATATCTTTTAACAACCTCATCAATACAGTATCCCCATGTACATAGGACCATATGTAAAATTTGCCCCACTAATTATTGCTTATGGGAATATTTATTTTTATCCTTTTATATTGTTGTACATTACTACTTTAGGATAACTCCTATTTTGTCTTTTTCCTTTTAGGCAAGTTGCCCTAAATTCTTGGGTATAAATACCCTTATTATTTGTAAGCTACACATAAATAGATCATCATTAATACACTTAAGAACTTTTCCTTCCTAGTGTAAACACTTTGTTATTTTACGCCTAGCATCACTTTTATCCTAACCCTTGAGCAAAGCTAGATGACAAGTAACCTCATCGAATCAATTCATGCGTCATATCGAATTGTGCTGTAAGTCCTCAAAAGTTCCATTAGTATGTCATATCCTCTAAAACTGTTCGTGAGTTTTGCTTGCTTTTCATTCGTCGTTCATTCCTTTCGCATATTTCCCCTATTAATTCTTTTGAGCTTTTTGCAAGTTCTGACCCATCTAACGACCAACCTTATCAATTCTTAGTCATGGTTTGCAATAATGCCCCTCATGTAGGTTTAACTCCATTAGCCTCTAATTCAAGCCTTTATCCATTACTAAGATCCAAAATCTACAGCTTTCAATTTCGACCCACATGTGTTAACACCCACTATAGAAGAGTACTCACAGTTGCTTAGTGCTTTGCATCTCGAAGCAAGCATAACTATCGCAAATCTTAGATCTAGCCCGAGAAAGCTTTCATGACCTTGTTAGGAGTAAAAAAGTTGGCCCTGGTGCCATTCTTAACTTTAAAGGGCAAGAAGTGTGTTCTCAAGCCTAGTAGAGTGGTTCTCAAGCCCAGATGCCTACCAAAGATACTATCAGATCTTTTATGAGGGATATGAATCGTAGGCTAAGGAGAAGGTCAACACCTTTATCGTAGCAGTGTTTGTGACAGTGCTATTTCCCGTTAAATATGGTCAAGTCCATTATAGCGTAGTTGAACTAGTGACTCAATTCTTAGCCGATAAATCCTATATACCGGTGTTACTGGCAGAACAATTCATGACACTTACCTACTTGAAGAAGCAAGGGCATGGATATTTCACGACTAATCCTACAATCCTTGCCTTATGGTTTCTCAATTATACATAGGGGTATGGAGGGAATCTTCTCAGAAAATCCTTAACTCAAAATATGAATCCAATTGACGACTCTGCCCATCATCTTAAGGTACCAAATGAAGCTCAGTTTAAAGGATGGGTGTTAGTCATCAGCAAGATGCAGCCAGTAAACTTTATGTGGACAACTAGATAGAGCCACTGCACTCAAGCCGTCTTAGGGTGCGCCGATTATACAGGGGTTCCTATTATCATGATTACGGGTTGTACAAGATATTCCCTAACTCGTGTCACTAAACAGCTGGGTCCACTTCAAGAAATAGTCTACAGAGATTCTTTGGATGTTATCATATTAAGTTATCAAGATCTTTGTATACCCACAACTGCTCCGATTCAACAATGAACAGAACTTGTAAAGCTGCTGGAATGGAGAAAAGTCAAGAAGATAGTCAATATGGGAACTTTGAGGGGCAAATTCGGAGAATACTAAGTCACAAAGCAGTTCATCTATGATCAATTGGAGAAGAATGGAAAGATACGGTATGAAGCTCCCGATGTATTCAAATACGAGCCACAACCAGCATATCTTTCACTTATTGAGCAGGCTTACTGAAATACCATACGGGCTAAAGTTGAAGCCTAGTTCCAAGAAAGTAAGAAAATCATTGAAGAGTTAAAATTGGAAAATGAGAGACTGCTAGAAAAAAATCAATTCTTCAAGAGTAAGATTCGAGAAAGGGATGTTACGATTTGAAGACTTATGAGAGAAATTGATGAAGCTCATCCCAACTAGATTCGTTGACTCTTGTAGATATAGGATTTGAGTTTTTTTAGGAAGATTAGTTAGGGGTTTTCTTTTCTTTTATTTTCTTTTAGTCCATTGTATAAGTTGGATTTTATGATTATTAATAAATTTGCAACTTAAATGAAAATCATTATCAATTACACAGTCTCTTACTTATTATTATTATTTTTTATAATTGACTTTTTAAATAAAAAATGAAAAAAAAACAAAAAAATATTAAAAACAAAAACAAAAAGACAAACAACAAAAAAAGAAAAAAAAAACAACCAAAATTTTAGTTCATAAAGTGGTCTAAAACTTAAGTTTTTATATAAGATTTCGAAGATAGTGTCTAAGCAAGTAGACTTAATTTGAAACTCGATATTCACTCGTTTTAAGGCAAGAATGTCCACTTAAGGTACTGGAAACGTAAGTCAAACCAAGCCCAACTCGAGAGTCATGACCTTAGAGGAAAACATGAACAACATGGCTAAACAGATCTAAGCTCTTACTCGAGCTATTAGAATCCTCAATGATAGACAGGGATCTTAAGTCAACCCGAATTGGAATGTAGAAGCAACCCCTCCCCCTGCATTGGAACATAAAGAATCGGTTCCTAATGCTAAGATATGGAGGAAGGAGATTAAAGAGAAACACCAAGAGATGGAAAGAAAGTTTATGCAGAAATTGACTAAGAAGATGAAAACCTTAAAAATGGTTAACGGGTTTGAATAAATGGGGATGATCAACTTGCTGACATATGAAGATGATGACTTCCCGAAAAGATTTAAGATGCCGGAAATCAAGAAATACAATGGGATCGGCTGCTCGAAGCTCTATAGTAGGTTGTACATCAGGAAAATGAGAAAATACACGAAGTATGACAAGGTGATAATCCAAACCTTTCAAGATAGCTAGACTGGACCCGCCTTAACTTGGTATGCCCGACTGGACTTGAATGAGATCAATACTTGGGATAAGTTAGCACGGGCTTTCTACAACCAGTATAAGTTCAACATCAAAGTGGCCCCATCTATGTGGGATCTAATTAATCTACAAAAAAAGACCAACGAAAACTTTAAAGAATATGCTCAGAGATGAAGGGGCGTGGCGGCTAAGGTGACTCCACCCTTAATAGAAACAGATTTGACCTTTACTTTCATTAACACTCTTAGAAGCCCATATTACCAACATCTGGTCGGACACTGATATGAGGCAAGTGCACCTATCGGTTTTAATATAATGGATATGAGTTTGAGTCGATTCCTTAGAAACTTCGAGTACTAATATTAACCTTAAATCTATTATCTAACCAAAAAATTATGATAGGTTGAATGAATTAAAAATACTAAAATTAATAAACTAATCTAATTATAAGACTTGACTAAGCAATTTAGGAAGCGATAAAATTAAGGACGACTACAAGAAGGTAAGTAACGTATTTAGGAATTGTTTTCCCTAGAGTTTAACATGTGATCGCTAAAAATCTATTCAATTCCATCTCTATTGTTCTTGATTGTAGGGATTCACAATCGAAGTTAACACCTTTCTCGAGCATATTAACCCTAATTCTAAATTATTTATCGGAATCTCTTCACTTATTAAAATAATTTAGAATTATATTATTGTATAATGAATTCCTACACAAAAATAATAACTTTTCAGAAGAATCATGTATCTTATCTCTAAGTACACATGTAGTTCTCTTCAATTATGTTAAGATTTCATTACCCATGTGATTTCTCAATTATCATACATAATATCATAGATTGATACCCTAAAAATATCAATTAACAATGAAAACACATAATTGAATTAAGAAAGATAGGAACTTTATTGAAAATTATCAATAAATCTAATAGTCACATAAAACCTTAGGTTTCGCAATCCTAAATACAAGAATCTTAAACTATTATGATGAAATTAAAAACGAATTGCAACAAAATCAAGAAGTAAAACATGTAAAACCCCTTTTGTTAATGAGAAATCTCTTCAATCTTGAAGTTAAGTGTTGCTTCCGTCTTTTTCTCGTCCTTCTCTTCAAGTCTCTTCTCTTTTGAATGTCAAAAGTTATGTACAAAACCCTCATAAATTCTTATATAATGTATTATGAAGTTTTTTTTTCATCACTAAACACAACTTGAGACACAGTTGTATCCTCAAGTTGTGTAACTTATTGATCTTAGCACAAAAATCATTCTACATGGACACAGCTCGAGATACAGTTGTATCCCCAAGTTATGTAACTTATTGACCTTAGCACAAAAATCATCCCGTATGAACACAGCTTGGGGACATAGTTGTGTCCCAGACTATGTAACTTTCTAACCAAAAATTGCCACTTTCACTTATTATTTATGTAACTTTAAAACTTCATAACTCATTCATTTGAACTCCAAATCGAGTGAAACTTGATTCATTTTCTTCATTTTCAATCCGAGAATACGTTCAAATCTTGAAATCAAAATTTTACTTAATTATGTATCAATTTCTTTAAAAAAACCAAAAATATAAGGGAAATGCTATAAAATCACCATGTGAAATGTATTTAAAATAAGAGTTTTTAGACACGCCACCTCCAACTTTGCAAAAATTGTGGCCTTAAGATGTCGAATTGAGAAAGCTATTGCTACTGGATGGCTTCCTAATCTTAAAGCAACTGAGAAGAATACGCCTCCCGCGAGATTTTCCAACAAAACCAAAGAAACCACCATAAACGTTGTCAATATTGACAACCTTATCAAGCCTGTAGCCCCAGTAGCCATGATAAGAGGATCTAATCACCCACCGAATCCGAGTCAAAACAATCGCTCGCAAAGAAGACAGTTTACTCATATTCCCATTCCTTTAAGCCAGGTTCTCGTACGACTAAGGAAGGAGAATCTTTTGACATTTGAAATACCGAAGGAAGGACAAAGGCTGAGAAACTATAACCTAGAGCTTTGCTATGATTATCATTTAGGGTAAGTAAGGCATTTTATAGACCAGTGTTGGAGACTTAGACATTAGATCCAGGATCTTATTGATGCAAAATTGGTTCAATTGGATTTCATTAAAACTCTCGCTCCCAATGTGGGTAACAATCCTCTACCAAATCATGGACATTCAATCAACATGATCATTACCGAAGTTTTTGAACCAAAGATTGATCTAAATAGTCTTCCCATCACTATTGAGGAGGTTGCTTGGAATCTGAAGAAGGCTGGATACTTGCAAAATACGAATCTTAGAGATAGAACCTGGACTAGACTGGCAATATATCAATTGCTGAAAGATGGGAAGATAAAGAAAGCTAATATTATGGCTATGACAATTCCAAAACCACAAAAGAGAAATACTCAGAAGGAGCTTATAAAAAGGTATGAAGCCGGGGATCCGATGGTTAACACCCTAAGAGAGCCATCAAGGAAGTTTGAGTATTTGGTGGATTACACTGTTTACCCGCCATATGTGTTAACAAATCACTTACTAGGTAGGGTCTAGAATTTGAGGAAGAATACAAACTTATTATAGAAGCTAAGAAGACAGTTGAGATGGTTGGAATGATTGGAGATAGGCCTAAGCTGTTGAATTTTTAGTATTACAGGAAGACTAAGAAGGTTGAAGAATTGGGAAAGCTTAAGAAAATAGCTTTTAATGTCTCGATAACTCCAAAAAATTACAAAGTAGCCTCTTTGGATTACCAAGCAGTAAATCAGACAACCAAGTCCTCGTCACCTATGATCGGTAGGCTTACATGCTCAAGGCGAGTTTATGACCAAAACGAGGAAGCCAAGAGGAAGACTACTATGGAAGAGGCTTCTTGAAAGATTTTTGAAGATACAAATAATAAGGATCATAATGTTGCCAAGAAGATAGTAAAAGCTAGTGAGTACAAGATTATGGATTAGCTAGCCAAAGTATCGGCTTAGATCTCCCTAATGGGCCTACTGTTGTCATTAGATACTCACGAAGAAGCATTAATCAAAATCCTGAAAAATGTCAAAGTATCTGAAGGGATTTCTACTGAGAAGCTAGGACTGGTGATGAGCTTGATATTTGCAATGGATCAAATTTCATTTTCGCCAGATGAGATAAGTGAAGAAAGAGATCGGCACATAAAGCCCCTTTTCATAGTAGTCAAGTGTACAGGGAAAGTAGTTGCTTGAGTGTTGATAGATAATGGGTCTTCACTGAATGTGTGTCCATTGGCGACACTAAATTTACTAAGAGTAGATTTAGCTAAGATAAAGCCCAGCCTGATTTCAGTAAGAGTTTTTGGTGGATCAAAGAGGAAGATAATTAAAGAGATTGGGCTACAGGTCAAGATCGGTCCACAAATGTTTACTATTCCATTTCAAGTTCTGGATATACTACAAACTTTTAATCTTTTGTTAGGAAGACCACGGATTCACTCAGTAAGGGTAATTCCATCCAGCTTACATTAGAAAGTGAAATTCATAGCCAATGGGCAATTGGTTACTATTCTCGAGGAGCAAGACTATGAGATTTACAAAGAGATGACTATTCCATATGTTAGGAGTGAAGAATTGGGGGATCCAAGTTTATAGTTTTTTTATGAAGTCAGTATGATCGAAGAGTTAAGACAGGGGGCATAAGGTCACTCGGAACAACCTAAGCAATAGATTAGAACGTTTTAGGTTGGGATATGAGCCAATTGAAGAGGAGATCCAAGAAATAAAGACCAAAACCAAAGGCAAGAGAGGAGATCAGTCATACCATGCTCATAGAGACTTTCCGAATATCCGTTAGACATTCCTAGTCCCAGTTGATGTTCAAGAACCCGAAGTAACCACTCTATTTAAGGCCTTGGCTCAATAATGTAGCATCGGTCCAGATGAAAAGAAAGACATTAGCGTATAGTTGCCTTATGCAACTGGTTTTCCGTTCCCGTTAATAGGTCTTTGTAGAAAAGCAAAATTAGATTAATTAGGTGAGTTCAATTTCATAATTAGTCTGATTAATTAGGCATTTTTTTCAGATGATTTGAATTCATTCAATAAAATTTGTTCCTTTCTTTCTATCATTTCTTCCTTGTTATTTATTCGCTATCCTTTTTCTTTTTCTTTTTCCTTTACTCTTCAAATTCGATAAAAACGATGAATGTAATGGATATCTTGCATGTGTAAATGATGAAAGTACCAATATTACCTTTAACCCTACTAAGTCAGACGTTAGAGATGATATTGAGACTCTAACTGAAATACAAGAGAGTTAGCGTCGATTTGAACAAGGTAGAGTGATTATTGACAAACCAATAGTTGTGATTAATTTAGGGACAGAAGAAAATCTGCGTAACTTGAAAATTGGCGATAATTTAGCGGATGATAAAAACCAAGAGTTGTCACAATTGTTATTGGAATACTTAGACATATTTTCTTAGTTTTATGAAGATATGCCTAGGTTAGATTCGTCTATTGTAGTTCATAAGTTGCCAATAAGAGAAGAAATTAAACCCAAAACACAAAAGCTGAGACAGTTTAGACTGGATATACTCCTCAAAATAAAAGAAGAAGTGAAGAAGTTGTTGGAAGTCTAGTTCATAGAAATGTTGAGTTACCCCGAATGGGTAGCAAATGTGGTACCAGTGTTGAAGAAAAATAGGAAAGTTAGGATCTGTGTAGACTTCCATGATTTAAACCAAGCAACACCAAAGGATAACGTTTCTTTACCCTACATTAACGTATTGGTGGACAATACAGTTGGAAATTATCTTTTCTCATTTATGGATAGTTTTTCAGGATATAATCAAATTAAGATGGCAAAAGAGGATAAAATCAAAATCACTTTCATTACCACTTGGGGAACATTTTGTTATTGCATGATGTCTTTTGGATTGAAGAACATTAGGGCAACTTATTAGCGCGCTATGGTAACTCTGTTCCATGATATGATGCATTAAGAAATCGAAGTTTATGTGAACGGTATGATCGCTAAATCCAAAAAGAATGAAAATCATGTAGATATTTTGCGTAAGCTATTCGAGCAATTGAGGAAGTTTTAACTAAAGCTGAACCCCAAAAAGTGCACATTTAGAGTAACCTTGGACAAATTGTTGGGTTTTGTAGTCAGTAGAAGAGAAATTGAAGCGAGGCCTAATAAAGTCAAGGCAATCGTAAACATGCCCACACCAAAGATTGTAAAAGAAGTACGAATACTGTTGGGGAGGTTGAATTACATTGCTTGATTTGAATCACAGCTAACTGATAGATACAAGTTGTCATTCAAACTTTTGAGGAAGAATGTAGTAATAGACTAAGATGAAAAATGTGAGCAAGCATTTGCTAAAATGAAGAAATATCTTATTAATCTGCCAATATTGATCACTCCTACACCAGGAGAACCATTAATTCTCTACTTGACAATCCTTCCTGAATGAATGGGATGTATGTTAAGGTAGAAAGATGAAATAGAAAGAAAAGAGCATCCTATATATTATTTAGGCAAGAAATTTACAAAAGGCGAGCAGAAATACTCAAAAGTGGAAAAAACATATTGTGCCTTGGCACGAGTGATGCACAGGCTCGAGCAATACACTCTATATTATTAATAGAGTTGTTGATAAAATATGACCCGTTGAGGTATTTAGTCGAAAAGCCAGCATTGATTAGGGGAATCTCGAAGTGGTAAATGCTACTCTCTGAGTTTGATATCAAGTACATAAGTTAGAGTTCAATCAAAGGGTAAGCAATGGCTGACCAATTGGAAAAATACATACTAAAAGATGAAGATGATGGTTCAGAAGCTCAGTTTCCTAATGAAAATGTGATGGTGGCGAATGAATTGAGTGGTGAGAAATTGGGATGAAAAATGTATTTTGATAGAGCAGCCAATGTGTTCGAATGTGAGATAGGAGCAGTATTGGTATCACCCGAGGGTAATCATTTCCCTGTAGCAGCAAGATTGATATTTCCATATACGAACAACACAGCGGAATATGAAGCCTGCATTTTAAGGCTCAAAATGGTGTTAGGTATTGGAATACAAAGGCTTGAAGTATATGGAGATTTTTCTCTTATAATTCTCCATATTTGGAGAGAACATAAGACAAAAGACGAAAAATTAATATCTTATCACAAACATTTAGGAAAGTTGATTGAAAGATTCCAAGAAATTTCATTCACTTACATTCCAAGGACCTAAAATCAATTTGCTGTCACATTAGCCACGTTAGTGTTAATGGTAAAAGTCACAGGTAGGATAGAAATTCAACCCTTAAAGATTAAGGTGGAAGAAAAACTGGCTTTTTGCTTGATAGTTGAAGAGAAGGAATCAAAGAAACCTTGGTATTATGATATCAAAAAGTTACTTCAAACAAAGTAGTTCCCTGATGAAGTGGACAGAAAAGATAGAAAAGCTTTAAGAAGATTGGCTACTCATTTCCTGTTAAATGGAGCCACGTTGTACAAAAGATCCCTAAATACAACGTTATTACTGTATGTGAATGAAGAGGAAGTTGAGAAATTAATGAAAGAAGTACATGAGAGAGTTTGTGGTCCTCACATGAATGGATACATGTTAGCTAGGAAAATTATGAGGATGGTATATTTTTGGATGATGATGGAATCGGATCGTATCAGGCACGTAAGGCATTGTCACCTGTGTCAGGTGTACGCTAATAAAATCAACGCTTTTCTATAAGAATTGTGTGTATGGTCAGCTCCTTGGCCTTTCTCGATGTAGGGGATGGATATGATTGGTCCAATTTCACCAACGGCTTCAAACACGCATAAATTCATTTTAGTAGCGATCGACTATTTTACAAGTGGGTCGAAGTAACTTTATATGCCATAGTGACTAAAGGAATGGTAGTTAAATTCCTGAAAAGAGACATTATTGCAAGATACAATGCGCCGAGTCTATTATTACAAACAAATTTAAACAACAAGTTGATGGATGAAGTATGCAGCCAATTCAAAATCAATTATAGAAACTCAACTCCATATCAACCTTAGATGAATGGGGCAGTTGAGGCCACTAATAAAAGCATCAAGAGAATCATTAAGAAAATTGCTATCACTTATAGAGATTGGCATGAGATGCTTTCCTTTGCTCTCATGGCCTATAAAACCTCTACTGGTGTAACACCTTATTCATTGGTGTATGGAACTGAAGCGATACTACCAGTAGAAGTAGAAATACCTTCATTTCGAGTGTTACTCCCTAAAGTCACAGAGTCATAATGATCCACCATATAAACAAACCTATAACAGGAATTGACTTCACAATGCCTATTATAGATACAATCTACATAAGGCATCGATGACTTCTCGCTTTGAATTAAATAGTTCATTTGAGAATTTAACTAAAATTTATAGTAACGATTAAGACCTTAAGTCAATATATATAATTACATGTATATTACCATAGAATTCTCAGGTGATTTTACACCATATCATTACAGTCGACCAAATTACATGTCATATATCGGTTCTTCATCTTAAAAATACTGGTAAGACCTTAAAAAAAACTTGATCAAACTTGATCATTGGGCTAATTGATCCTTACTCCCCATAGCTTGAAAAGAAATCTAACCTCTAGGTAATTGTATCGTGACATCGCAAATCAGAAGTCAAGACCTGCAAAAGAATCTATGTGGGTATGAGCAACTATAGCTTAGTAAGTTGAATTGAAGACTCATAAATGTATACAAGCATAATCAAGGTTATCAAGTAATTATTCTCATGAAATGCAATAAATAAGTGCCATCACATAATGGTAGTCCAGTTCATTGTGAAATCAGAGTAATTTTACCCGCTCTAATCTGAGTTAAAGAGTTTTTAGGTTATGCAACAGCTCACAACTGAATCCAGGTTTGTGCAATAGAGACTCTGCTCCTCCTAAGACTATCCTTTGAACCAATGCCCTTATCCTCACCGCAACCTCCTCTCCTGTCACTTAGTTCGACTAAGGATGAGGAAAAGATCACTTTGCTATCCAACGCTGTCTTTTTCGAAGGTGTCAGTGTTTGGTTGAAGAATCCTAATGATTCCCTAAAGGGTTACAATGCATGACAATTTAGGGTATTATGATCGATTAGGATTAGATTCAATTTAGGGTATTCAGACAATTTCACACCACTCCAATCATAATAGTTATCAATCACAATACAGATTCCAGCACAAAGTCAGATATACAAGCATGTGCATAAAATTACTTATAATCACAATCATATACAATCCTAAGTCTCCAAGTATTCTAAAGTAGTACTCCAAATACAGTGAAGTAATAAACCCAACTTACTTGAAATCTTCAATCACTCACTTAATCTATTGCAGGTTAACTTATCTCCATGTATCTTATAATATAAATACACTTTTTAGTACTTATACTTCGATTATACATATTCTAGGTTATGATTTAATTAAATTCTTCTTATATACCTATTATTTACTAATGATAAATTCTACGTTAGTTCGGGGTTCATTTTTCAAATCAGATTCCGGTTCAGGCTCTAATTAGGTTTCAACTACGAGTAACCCTAAAATTATGTTTCGAACCCTAATATGAAATTAATCACATTAAGCTCGAGTATTCTAATATCATACCAAGTCTTAATTCAGTATTCTAACCTACTCCGATTAGTGTACCGGATTTACACCCGATTAATGTACTGGATTTACTCTTGATGTGAGAAAATTTTATATTTTTTGTATAATTATCTAAAATCAATTTTTGTATCAGATTTAATATGTACTGATATTATTATTATATTGTCTAATTTAACCTATTATTTCATATTTATTAAAATTCTAATTTCATATATTACCAAATTACTCAAATTTACAACATAATTGCCATTAAGACTCCAAATGCTAGGATTATGTTTCCATATCAGAGATTAACATCCTCAAATATCTAATTACCTTCTAAATCATTAATTAATCGTTTAATTACTTAATTAATCCAAAATTACTCATTTTTCTCATCATTTTAGGGCTAAAAAAATTGCTTAAAATTTTAGAAAATTAATTTTAAAAAAAAATGCTTCATAATACTTTTTTATATCACTTGAGTATTCTATAAAAAAATTTTGAGCTCCAAATCATACTCCTAGGCCTATTTATTTCTAATTCTAAATGTGCTCGGTTTTGTTCAATTTCTTAAGCACCCTATATTTACAGACATGATTAAACTTAATCACTATTTTTTCTTAAATCTATATACAATAAAACATCAAAATAACAAAATTCAAAATTTTCTAGGAAAAATTAATAATTTTAATAAATTTTACAAAATTGGTCCTAAGTGGTGATGATGTGTAGATTCGACCTACTTACCTTAATTGTATAGATTTGGGAAAATTTTTTCTAAAACCCTAATTTCTCTCTAATTTTCCTAATCTTCTAACTATCTAAAGAAGCAATCATGGTGCATTAATTTAGACAAAACAAAACCCATATCTCTTCCATCTTACCTTTTTTGTTACTTGATTTTAATTGGTTCTAATTTTTTCTTACTTTCGCTAGCTGCCATGACTCAATCTAGAGCATTCCCTATTTCCCTAATTTTTTTTTCTGATTTTCTTTAATTTTTTTTATAATTTTCTTTCATTATTTAACAATTTTTTAGCTATTTTCAAGCAATATAGGTAATTTTGCATATTTCTACCTACACGTAAATACATATGGGTATAAGTAAATACTCTTAAATATTATTCAGGTCATTTTATGATTTTTAGTATACATATAATTTATTTCTAGCAATTCGTTAGTTATTAAAATACATTTTACGCATTTTCGATAAATAACCAGTAATATACTTAAAATTTGAAAATTTTATATTCTATTATTTTATTACTTATTTTTTTAAATTCAAACTTACGGGGTTACTTTTACTAATATTTCTAACTTTAATTTATAATTTAAGTTTGATCGAATTTTTTAGCCAATCACGTTAAACTTTGTATACTAAGCCTAATCCTACAGTTACAAGACTTATATTTAGGGCTTACATTAAGTACTGGCAAAAACTCAGCTCGATGGAGCAAAGTGGGTGAAGAAGGGGATGGAGCATTTGAATCTCCTAGATGAGAGGAGACTTGCGGCAATATGTCATGGTCAATACTATTAACAGAGGATAATCAAAGCTTTTGACAAAAAAGTGCATTCCCAATACTTTAAGTAATGAGACTTTGGTGGGAATCAACCTCCGACTATATCCAAGTCGAGGCAGACCTGTTCAAAGCTGAGGCCTATCAAAGCTTGCTGAGGCTAAGCAAATTCTAGAAGGACGAAAGGAAGGAAGACAAACACTCGGTATCAAGTCTGTCGTCAACCAAGGTGTCGAGATACCATAAGGCCAAGTACTTGAGAAAAAAGAACCACTTGACATAACATCGAGAGACTCGTACCGAATGATTCTAAAACTCAACAATTATAAGCCGAACTTTCTACTGTCTTAGCTAAACATTGCAAGACTTCGAGGACTCCTTCCCAAACCCATACATCCAACTGCCAACCTTGTCCGGTTTGGATACTATACCTTTCAAGACATACCAAGCGACTACATGTCGACTCCCCTTGTAAAACATACAATTTTGTATTCTTGTACATGTTTTCCTTTATTTTATTTATAAACTCAATTTTTTAGGGTTTAAGGCCTTATACATTATTTTCAATTTTGCCACTAGGGTTTAGGACTTGCTATAAATAACGACATATGTGAACATTAGAGAGATAAATACATATATACATACATAGACATCAATATACAAAATCGGATAGAAAAATATATTCCTATGATTGAAATCTTTTCCTTGTTGAGCAAGGCTACTAGTAAGCTAGCAATTGCCAGATTATCAAATATAGATTAAGCTCCTTAATTTCTCACGCGTTCTTATCAATCTTAACCTTGAGATTGTGGCGAGCCTCTTCATTTGAACCTGTTAATAAGTTGCATCTAACCTTCATTTGAATCTCGAGCAACATTTAGTGTTCGTAAGTTGTATTGAACCCTATTTCGAGCTTGAGCCCTTGATTGTGTTTGTATCTTGGTGAGTTATATCCATTCGTATTCACCGTCTAAACTAACCATCTCACTTCCTATACTTCAAACTCATTTTGACCTATTTTGAGATCTACCATTGTTCCTTTGAACCGTATAAAGACTTGGTGTTGAAGAAAGTATTGCCGAATGTAAGAGACCCTAGGAGCAAGTTTGCTTTAAATTTTGAAGACCTTTATGTGGTAAAAAGGGTATTGTCAGGAGGCACATTAGTATTAATAGAAATCGATCGCTCGAAATTAAGGGGACCTATGAATTCAGATGCAGTCAAGTTGTATTATTCATGAAAACTAAATTTAATAAAGATTCCAATTTTTTCTTGAATTGTTTGTGATTAATCTTTCATCGTTTACAAGTAAAGTTGATATCTATGAATGTTTTCGATTTGGATGGTTATCGACCAACAAACACTTTACCAGTAAACCCTTGTACACCATGTTTTTTAGCCTTAAACACTTAAACACCAAACACTTACTAATGAATCTGGATCACCAAATAAATTGAAATCAAATGTTCCTAATGATTTAATCTAGTTTTTCAAAAAGAGATTTATCTTTTAGGAATCATAGAGAGTGGAAATTGAAACTTGGTAATGAGAAAGGCAAAATTGAGGCATAAGCATGGTACGGTTACAAGACTCATTAGCAAAAAGTTTAGAAGGTTTTATTGAAAGAAACAAAAAAGGTAAAAAGAAAGAAGAAGAAAAAGGAAAAAAGAAGAAGAAAAAAGGAAAAGAAATAAGCATAATCCTTTGGTGAAATTTAGCTAATTGAATGAGTGAATATCGGGAATCAATATAAGCATGCCGATTAGTTGCTATTTGGGAAATTCTTCATTCACAGGTAAAATGATCCTAAAAGTTCCTAAATGAGATATTTAGGAGGATTAAAAAGTTTTTTTAAAATCTCAAAGAGATCTATCCTTTTCAGATTAATAAAAAAAAAATCTTAAAGAAATCTATCATCTTCAAATTGTTCACTAAACCGAAAGAAATCTCAAAGAGATTAATCCTCTTGGGATCACCAAAGCAAAACCAATTTTGAAATCTTGAAGAAATCTATTCTTTTCAAATCACCAAACAAAACCAGAATCTCGAAGAGATTTATCCTCTTCGAATCATCCACAAAACCAAAATCTTAAAGAGATATATCTACTTTAGATTATTCATCAAACAAAATAAGAATCTCGAAGAGATTTATCCTCTTCAGGTCATTCATAAGCCAAAACAAAGTTTTTTTTTTTTAATTTCGAAGAGTTCTATCATTTTTAGATTATCCACTAAAACAAGTCTCTTGAAATCTAGAAGAGATCTATCATTTTCGGATTATCCACCAAAGAAGGTTTTTTTTTTTTTTTAAATCTCAAAGAGATCTATTATCTTCGGATTACCCACTAAACCAGAACATTTGTGAAGTCTTGAAGAGATCTATCATCTTCGAATTATCTAAGTTGAGTCTGGCAAAAATAGATATCTCTTTTGTTTTTGTAGAGAAGTTCTAATCAAACTTCACTATAAAGAGAGGTAGCTGTAAACACATCATTTTTGTCATTTTTGAGCTAGGTTAAAAAATAATAATAAATAAATAATAAGAAAATTAAAAAAAAAAACGAAAATTAAAAGAAAAAAATAAAAAAGTCATATCAAGTCGAATTATATCGAGTTAAGTCGTATCAAGCCAAGTTGCATCGGATCGTTTAAGATTAAGTCGGATAACTATGTGTAATTAATTTAATAAATTTTAAGTCATTGGAGAATTAAGCCTTATTGAAATGATTTTAGCCTAGTCTGATTTAAAATAGATTTTTATTTAATTTATATTGAGCCAGAATAGACTTAAGATTTATTAGATAAGTTATTAGACTATAACAAATTAGATCAGGCCTTGAAAAATAGAAAACCCAAATTAAGTAAGGTTTCTAAAAGTTAGGTTAAATTTTCGAAGGATTGTAATCGTATCTTCAATACGAAAGATACGATTGAGAGTTTATAAATAACACATTGGCACATAACATTGGACACGTTTTTTTTTTATTTCCCACAATTCGCTTGGCTAAATCACAAACCATTCACTTACTTGAAACAAACTTTAGGTAATCCGAAACACACATCCTCATCTGACCAAGGCACGTTTAAAGTAGTGGCACACTCTCATAACATTCTATCCAACAAACAAAAGTCCACACCACAATCCAATTCCAACCAGTCCCTTAACCGAGCTCTCTTACAACGCCAATACATTAACCAAAATCTAAGCCACACGTCCCTGCAACAACATGCAGCCGAAATCCAATTTCTAAACTCTGGACACATTCCCATGCCTGAATGCGCAAGCCATCGCAACTTGATCACTAACTGAGCAAACGTTAGCTCATATCCAACTGCCACAATCTAAACACATGCCCCAATCTTCAATCTACATCCCCGAAACCCCTAATCAACAAAATAGCAACCAAAATCCTTACACTTGATGCCATCTTACGCACAAGCAAACAACCTACAATCCATGCCGTCCAACAACTCCCCTAATGTCAACAATCCTTCATGCCCCTGCCACGTTCCTTTAATAATCCTTGCTGTTGACTGATTGCCTGACCACAATTTCACGTACGCACAGCCAGAGCTCACCTCACACGCACGGAGAACCACGCCTGACAGAATACAATCTGTACTAACATCCTCTAGCACAGATCGAAAACAACAACACAACTATTACAAGCATGTCACCATAATTCAACCAAGTAAGTCCATTGACAGCTATCCACAAAGACAAGCTGAAGCACATACCGAAATCCTTGCAATCATACACGAACACCCAATAGCTTCCAATTTCCGATCACACACATAGTCACAGCACAGCAGCTATACACACGTTGAAGAACATAAGCATCACAACTTGACAATCACGACGCGTAACTCTACACATAGGTAAAAGTATTTTATTTTATTTTAATTATTTTCACTAATTTATTTTTCTGTTTAAGTGCAGGTTTTTTTATTATTTCCATATTGTTTGCGTATATTTTTAGATAATCCCAATTTTCCATAAAAATTAGTTAAATTACATTTTTAGTAAAATTATGTTTTTTTAAAGAAAAGATACGTATCTTCAACATATCTTGCATACGACATACGTATCTTGTAATGATATGTATCGAGATACGTATCTCACGGTTAAGATTTAGAAAAGATACGTATATAGATAGTATTTTAGTAGATCTTGCACGTAGAATTTAAGAAAAGATATTTATTG
This sequence comes from Lumnitzera littorea, assembly GCA_024138015.1. Lineage (NCBI taxonomy): Eukaryota > Viridiplantae > Streptophyta > Magnoliopsida > Myrtales > Combretaceae > Lumnitzera > Lumnitzera littorea. Next base: position 1,325,468 of record JAMXBB010000005.1, on the reverse strand, counting down.
ACACGTAGTGGTTTTTAAAAAATAAAAAAATCTTAACCGAGTTTTCCAAATAGATTTAGTTAGTTAGGGTTTTCTTTAATTCGTGAAATTAGATTTATTAGGTTTTTTTAATAATAAAGTGTTAAAAAATATAAACCTTGCTCGATTTTCAAAATAAAAAAACCCACCAACTAAATATTTTATAAAGAGAATTATAGCCAATTTGATCTCAATTAGTAAGTACGTAAGTACCTTCGAGGCAACTGTATAAAAAATAGAAAAAAAAAATTTCCTTTTACTTGAAAATTCATAATAAAAAAATCACTTTAGTCATCTTTTGCATATTTGTATATATTTCAGTATTTTTTAGGAAATTATAAAAATAAAAGCTAATCAATTTTTCTTTAGTTTTTACATGGTGACTTAGTCTTAATAGGTTAGCCCCTAAACCTAGTTTTTCTGATTTAATTTTATATAAATCATTTTCTTAGAAACTCCGCAAATCAATAATCACCCGAAAACCTTAATTTCTTTTTTTACCAATTGAACTGGTTGACAACTCTAATTTTTTAAATTTTATAGAAAAATATTTTCTTAGTTTAATGTTGAATAACTTATATTAAGCAAGCTGGCCTTGATATAAGTTAAATTAAAGAAACCAAAATAGGGCTTGACAGTTGCGATGCAAGTTCAGTTAGTACTTAAGCCTAGTTTATGTTAAATTGCTTTTAGGGTGATTAAGTAATTTTAAATAGTCTAAAATAAATGGTATCATAAAGCAATCAATACATAAATCTAGCACCCAAAATAGCATAATCATATTCAAATACACACGTTGTATACGAACAAGCAACTAACCTATAACCACAAACAAGATATATACTAAGGTCTCTAAATATTCTTAAACGACACTTTAAAGTGTAGTGAAACACTAATCCCACTTACTTAGATAGTGATACTCATTCTTCCCATACGTTGCTTTTGTCTTCCTTTATTATCCCTAAAATTTAATGTAACCTTCTACTTTCCGACCAATATATAACATATGGGTTCATTTTAACATTTAAATATGTTCTTCAGTCATGTTAGGTAAGTTTTCTAAGGTGTTTATTAGGTATTTGTTAAGCATGGTACATTCTGACTTGGTACAAGTTGCTACGTAGTAGTTTCTGACCCAAATTCTGACTTTAGTAAATTCTTAGAATGTATAATCAAGCAACTTTCTAATCTACTCTCCAACTCTCAATTGATCCAATATTCAGTACCAACCATCTTTAAACTTCTAATTGCTCCTACATTTTGCATATTCCATTGAACTACTTTCTAACTGAGTTTCTAACTTAGGTTCTGACCCAGTCTCGTGGTATAAGCTATTGTCCGAGTGACTTATGACTCATGTTCTAACTCTAATAAAAATATACAGTTTATATATATTACAATTCTCATAGATAAACTTTGGTAAAATACTTATTAAACATTCATTTTGTTGTATCATATTATTTAGTTTAACTATTTCACTAACCACACTTAGAAGACATAAAAAGTTACTGTGAAAACCCTTATACATATCCAAGGTTCAATCCCCCTCTGTATCAGTTTTTGATATATATTCTACTCATAAACTATTTCTCATACCCTTCAGACCAACCTTTTGACATGCACAAACCATACTTTAAATTGTCAAATCATACAATCCTAGCATCCATACATCTGTTTCCTTACTCCAACCTTTTGACCCAACACTCTAAATCTCAAATATAGCTATAAACTAGTACTTGATGACTTAACTACTTGAACAAACACCCGCTTTAGGAAATTTTAGTCACATGCATATTAGATAGGAAAAACCTTAAAATTCAACTTTTGAAAAAATCTTTTCGTGGTATCAAATTAGACATGCTAATATGTTTGTACATAAATTTTGAGATCAAAACAACATCATTTAGGCTATTAAAAATTAGAATTAAAATTTGTTTTTGACCCAATTTCATAAGGAACATATATTTTGACTTGGAATTTGAAAAATCTGGTTGTATTTTTTGATTCTACACAAAAAAATTATCGCAGGAAAGCAAAATTTATAATTTTTAAAGGTCATTTACTATTTTAAAAAAAATAAATTCAAAATTGAGTAAACCGAAACTCAATACTACATATAACTCTAGCCATCGTCTGGGGGTAAGGGTTCATTTCCAGGTGGTAGCTAGCCTAGGAATCTTGAATTTCACCCAACTTGCCCTATTTCTTATAAAATTTTGTTGAATTTCCTTCCTCTTACTTTATGAGCCTTTCCAGATTTTTGCTAATATTCAAACTAACCAAACTTTACTTTGAGAGTGCTCCTAGGAATTTAGAAAATGCTCTAATCTGTAGAAGGATTTTTTAAAGGCCAAATGTCAATTTTCACACTTTATTCTCATATTATGTATCCTCTTCACCATATATGTTGTTAGCCTAGCAATCTGGTGTTCAGGGTTTAAACTGTAAAATTTGCGGCGATTGACTAAATTATCCGATCGAGTCCAAATTTTACAACAAAATTATAAATATTAGTAAAAGTAATCTAGTGGGTTTGGATTTAAGAAAATAAATAATAAAATAATTAATTGTTATAATATTGAATTATATGTAAATTTCTTGTTATTTATCAGAAATACGTAAAACGAGATCCGATAACTAATGAATCGATAGAGATCAATTATATGTACATTAAAATTCATAAAATAACTTAAATAATATTTAAAAATTTTATTTGTACCATATATGTATTTATATGTAGGTAAAAATACTCGAAATTACTTAAAATACTCGAAATATGCTAAAATAATACTAGATAATTATATAAAATTCATAAATAATTAAATAAAAATATGAAAAAATGAAGAGAATTCCATAAATGAGGTGTAACAAGTTGGAATCGAAGAAGAAAAAGTATATTAATAAAATTAAGTCAAATAGAAAGTGAAAAAATAAGAGATAAGGGATACTTGGCAAGGAAAAATTGAAAGAATAATCCTAAACCCAACTATAAATTTAGCAAACTACTTCCAAAACCTCATTTGATCAGTTTAGCATAAAAAAAAAATTAAAAAGAGGAGAGGAGAGAGGAAAAACCAATTTTAGCAAAATTAGACAAAATGGTATGTATTTATAGTATATAAAGGGAACCCACATCCAATAATCGCCTAGAGAGGCAATGCCAACACCAACAAATAGTGGACCCTACGTCTAGAGCTGTAGACAACGGTGGAACCATCGCTAGTATCTGGAAGCTTGTCGATTAGTAAGTTTCAATTTCCCTTCTAAATTTGTTTAATTTAATAAAAATATCAAATAAGTATGGAAAATTATGAAATTTGGTTTCCTTAGGTATTTTTGAATGTAAAATCATAATATCAAACCATTGTTTTTAAAATTAGAAGTGCTTATTATAGGTTTCTTAAGAATAAGTATAATTCCAACGAATTTTGTATAAATTTTCAAAAATAGTAAACAATGTTATTTTGAGCTAATTTTTGGTGTGCATATTCCTTATATAATATATTTAATTTACGTAAAAATAATTTTTGATAAATTACATGTTTACTATTTATTAAAATTATTTTGTTAAATCTGCTATGTTTTTCATATGAAAAAAATAATAGGCTTTTAATTAAATTCCTTAATAAATCTGATTTGTAATGACTTCTAAAACTTAGTTATGATTTTGGAAATATTCAATTTGAATCTTATAATTTTATTGGGTCATTTACCTAATTTAAGCTAATTTTTACCAAAATCAGACCTAAAATCAATATATCGAAAAATAATATATATTAAATTATCTCAGTACTTTTCATGATCATAATATAACAACTAGAATTTATCGAGTATAATATATTTTCCGTGGCTTTAGTGGAGTTTGAGACATTATTTGTATGTATTATGTATAATATGACTAAATATGTTAGTAAATGGTATATTTTAGGTTAATTTTATGATTTAGGATTAGTTCGGTTTATATTCTGATTTAGGGTGGATTTGGATGTCTTAAAATGTTAGTTAATGATGAGAGATGTAAATTATGGTATTGGAGAGATTAGATGTATGTTTTATGTGTAGATTAAGTAGTGATAAGTAATATGTGAAATAGGAAGATTAAATAAGTAAAGAATATTAAGTTAAATTGATAATATTATAATAATAGGAAAATATTATAAATCTGGTTTGAAAGGTAAATTTGAGAAATTATGCAAAAATGTAGGTTATTCTTACTCCAAGAATTGATTCGGTAGTTAAGTTAGGATTATAGTGTACTTTATGGACTAAAATGATAGTTAAAAGCTAAATACAAGATTTTAAATAGCTAAGTCTAATGTAATTAATTTCACATAAGCGAGTCGCACCTTGAGTGAGCAAGTGAGAAGTTTGAGAAAATTGGGATTAATCCATTATTATATTTCGAAGTATTAATTTGTAATACTTAAGAGCTTGAAATTGTACTTAATAGATAATTAACTATGCGCACGTGCTTATTTTTGAGCTTGATGATATGGTTCCGACTTACTACTCTAGCTTGTATTTGTGTGACTTATTGAAATGATTAAATACCTTAAACTGGATTTAACTAAATATATGACTTATTATTCTAAATCGAATTTGCATCGCAACCCATAACTTAGGGTTCTCCAATCCAATACTAACTCCTTAAAAAGAAATAGCGCTAAATAGCATAATTAGTTGCTTCTTCATCTTTAGTCGAACTAAGTGACAAGTGAGAAAGTTGTGGTAAGGGTGAAGTCAATAGTTTAAAGATAGTCGTGAGAGGAACGGTATTTGTAAGACCTACAATCAAGTATTCGAGGTTTGGTTTATAAAATTTAAGGCGATCGAGCAAATCGTCCAATTTCGTCCAATTTAGTCCAAATTTTACAATGAAATTAGAAATATTAGTAAAAGTGATTCAATGAGTTTAGATTTAGGAAAATAAAGAATAAAATAATTAATTATTATAATATTGAATTATATGTAAAACTCTTATTATTTATCGAAAACATGTAAAACGAGTTTCAATAACTAACAAATCGATAAAGATAAATCATATGCACACTAAAAATCATAAAATAACATAAATAATATTTAAGAGTATTTATTAATACCATATATGAATCTACATGTAGTAAGAAATATGTAAAATTACTTAAAATATATAAAATATGCCAAAATAATACTAATTAATTAAAGAGAATTTATAAATAATTAAGAAAAATATAGAAAAATGAGGAAATGTCTAGAAATGGGGTATGACAACCTGAAAATTAAAGAAGGAAATTACCAATTAAATTTAGTCAAATACAAAGTCAAAAAGAAGAGGAGATAAAGCCAATATCAAGTCAATTTAATGAGAAAAAATATCCATATAGCTCTATAAATACCCAAAATGTTTCAAAAGCTCATTTGGCCAATTGGGAGAGTAGAAAAATTAGAGAGAACCAAAAAATAGAGGATTAGGATTTTTTTTTCAAAATTGGAAAAAAATATGTTGAATTAGGTCTTTAGAAGCTAACTACCACTCAACAGCAACCTGAGTGTGGATGACCACCACCATTACACAGTGGTGGCAGTGCCCAAACTGGCCAACAAGGCCATAGCGGCCAGCGATGGCTAAAGCTACCAACTTTGGTAAGTCTGATCTTCCTTCTGATTTTACTTATTTTATTAAAAATACTAAGTATACTTAGAAAATTATGAATTTAGTATTATGATGTTTTTAAGTATGTAGATTTAGGGAAAAATATTATTTTGATTTAATTATATCTAAAAATATATGTTGCTTAAGAAATTGTGCAAAATTGAACATATTTCAATTTAGAAATAAATGACTTTAGGAGTGTAGTTTTTTGCTCAAAATTTTTGTGTAGATTAGTTAGGGCATTTAAAAAAGTGTTATGAAGAGGTTTTTCTAAAATCTATTTTTGAAAATTTTAGATGATTTTTAGGCCTTAAAATAATGGATAAAATAGGTAATTTTAGATTAATTAGATAATTAAAAGGATAATTACTGATTTAGTGCATAATTATATATTTTAGAATATTAAAATCTAATGTAGTATGGTATTTATGGCAATTAGGGTCTTAGATATAATTATTAGGAAATTATGTAGTATATATGTAATAGGTAAAAATAATATATTTTAAGCTAATTTTGTAATTTACGGTGATTAGGTATAAATTCTAAATTGGAATGAATTTAGGTATTTTTAAATGTTAATTAATGTTAAGAGATAACATTTTAAGTGATGAGAATATTATATTTGTATATTATGCACATATTAGGTGATAATGTATAATATGTAAGTATAAGAAATTGATGAGTAAAAAAATATTAGGTTGAAATTGATATTACACTACTAATAGAAATATGTAATAAATCTGGTATGAAACTTAAATTAGGGTAATTATATGAAAAATATAAAATTTGTTTACATCAAGAGTAAATTCGATAGTTAAATTAGAATTAGGATGTACCACACGGACTAGAAACATTAGTTAGAGACCAAAAACGACATTTACGATATCTGAAAATGATATGATTAATTTAACATTATGGGTTGGAATGATTTCCTAAGGTTACGTATAAAATCTCTAATTGAAAATTAAGTTAAAAACCTAATTTAGAAACTAATTTCAAAACTAAATCAAAACTCAGCTTAACTTAAGAATAACTTTAAGAGACTTAAAAACCTAAATAATTAAGTATACTAAAAACCCTAAACTAAAGATAACATAAAAGAACTACGGAATAAAGTTTATATAAGATAATTATATATACGCACTAAAACAATATTTGTAATATAAGGATTATCGATAATGGCCTGAGTAAGTCGCACCTCGAATAAGTAAACGAAAAATCTAGGTAAGTTAGGATTAATACGTTATTGTATTTTGGAGTATTAATTTGTAGTACTCAAAGGCTTGAAATTGTACTTAATTGTATTTGTTAGATAATTGGCTGTATGCATATACTTGTTCTAAACTGATAATATGATTCCGATTCGTTGCTCTAAATTATATTTGTATGATTTGTTTGAAATAACTAAACACCTTAAACCAGACCTAACTAAATATATGACTTGTAAACACAAACCGTACCTATATAGCAACCCATTAGGGGAAACTTAAGGTTCTCCGACTAAATACCGACTCCTTCTAAAGGGATAGCGCTGGATAACATAATTAATCTCTTCTTTATCCTTAGTTAAACTAAGTGACAAGTGAGGAGGTCGTGGTAACGGTGAAGTTAATGGTTCGAAGGTAGTTACAGGAGGAGTGGTATCTCCATTGCATAAGCCTGAGTTTGGTCGTAAGTTATTGCATTAATGGAAACTCCTCAACCTGGATTAAAGTAGGTGCAACGATAGACCAAACAACATCGTGCAATTTTATAACTGTTTTGTGATTAACATATAGTTTTGAGTCTCCATCCCAATTACTAAGTTGGGATTACTTATATCCTTATAGGCGTTGTTACATGTAATAGCTAGAAAGCGGCCTATATTTACCTTGAAGTGAGCAACTGCTGGATCTTGGGGAGTGAGGTTATAAACTGAAGACCGAATACACTCTCAAGTTTAGATTTATCTTTAAAGCTTTTAATATTAATTTACAAATTACTCAAGTAGATTATGTTAGGTTGTTAAATCTTGTAAATATACTCATATTATTTTAATATAAGTATGTATTTTTCTTTAGTTCATAAGTAAATAATATGTTTAATTTATGAATTATTTACATTAAAGTAGGTTAGTCGTAGTTTTCTTGTGTAAATTAGGTTTAAGATAGCAACTGTATAGCCGGTTTCTATTTTAGAATGGTTTATACGACCGGGACTGTTGTGACTCTATTGCTTCAAGGTATGACAGTGTCTTCATTATATAAGCTTAGGTTTGGTCATGAGCTATTGCATTAAATGGAAACTCTTCAACCCGAATTAGAGCAGGTGTAATTTCTCTAATCTTACGATAGGTCGAACAATGTTGTGTGATGGTATTTAACTAATTTGGTTTATAATCCTATTTGTGCTTGATGTATAGTTCTAAGTCTTCGTTCCAACTTACTAAATGGTTGGTTACTCACATTTCTATAAATGTTGTTGTAGGTACTAGCTAAGAAGTGGCCATACAACTACCATAAACTATTACGACTTTATCGTTTTGGGGTGTAATATATGTGTCTACCTATTCTTTTTGCATCAATTTACCATGCCTTCTATACATAAAAAATGATTCCCTAGCTGTACCTTTGCTATTTTTAATTTATTCAATTTAATTAGGAAATATCTTAAGGTATATTACATAATATATAATTATTTTTCCTGTTTCAGGTATGCACTTGTATATAGAATGCTTATGTCACGCCTAAAGTGATGTCTCCTGGTTGTCTATTGATTTTTCATAAATTTTCCCACATTTTATTAATTTATTTAGTGAATTTTACCTAAATTTAGGGTATTTTTGGTAATTACGGTACACATATTGATATAATAGTTATACCCGATACGTGTGCAGGATTTTTCTATACAGTATGAATCCTATTACTTATATAATTTATTTCAAAGTGTTTGTTAATTTTTGAGACCTAATTTGCGTGTTACCGATAATATAATAATATTATAGTAAATCTATACTATTTTAGCTATATTTTTAATATTTTATTATATTTTCAAATTCTGAGCCTATAAGAACTCTTTTGTTAATCATACAAATCCCCTGGTAAGTTTATAGGTTAATTGGGTTATCTTCCCAAACGCCATAAATCGATTACTGAATATAGTCGCATTAGTACAAGTCTCACAATATATATGAATTATATATAATATATGAATTTCATATAAAGAATAATTTAAAATGAATTATTGAATACTAATTTGCTATGAGTAAGAGCTTTTGAAATTATATTGAAAACTAGTTAAAGAGCCTACACAAATGCATGGATAAAGTTTGAATAATTTATAAAATTTAATAAATGTAAATATAATATACCATTTTTATCCATTAAAATAATTTTTTAGAACTATATAAGTTCTTGAAAGCGAATGACTCATTATATATGATTTGTTTAAAAAAAAACAATTTATCCAAAAAAATGAAACACACATAGATACAAATAAAAATCCAATATATATAATTTTTATATAAAGGGTAACTAAGGGTAGAGTGAAAAAGAAACCAATGCTAGAGCTTAAATATTATCGATAATATGATATTATATGATTTGACTGATAAAATTATAAAAATACTATAAAAGGCAAGAGCTTTTGAAATAATATGTTATGACACATTAAAATATTATGTTTCTTTTTTTTTTACAGTATGTATTTTTTGTAAAAAGCAAATTGAGAGCCCATACAATACACAAATCATAAAAGAAAGTACCTACAACATAATCTAAAATAATAATTGAAGAATCTAAACTAAAGAATATACACGTTTGTATTATTTGATATACACATAGATATAATATTATATATACTATGCTTTATAATTTACTATGATACGTTGAATAATATAATGTATTATATTGTAGGAAACCTATATAGTAGAATAGGTTACTTGTTCTTGAAACTGATCTTCTTTATGACATGACATTTGTTATCTTGTACTTATATACTGTACATGTACATTATATTGAATTATATGCAATGAAATGTATGTTAAAATCATATTAAATATTACACATTATATACAACTTATATTGTTTGGTGTATATATGATAAATATGCACTTAGTAGCTCTCATAAATGTGTGCTTCAAACTTTAGAATGATAAGTTACGAGGTCCAAAGTGTACATTTTAATGTTTTGTGTTTTGTTAATCTAATAATTCAACATGGATAAGAAGAAAAAAACATGTAAGCACTTGTTAAAGCCAAACATAGTTTTATAATAATGTTTTATAAAATATATTTCAATTACGATTTACCTTACATAGATCAACAGCAAGCGAACAATTAATAAGGCATTTGCAATCTTGGAGGGCTAGGTGATAGATAGTTGTTTCAACTTCTAGATTCACAATCTATTCAATAGCTTGCTGAGAGTCTACTTCAATGATAACTCTATCCTTTCCTAATTCAATTGCAAATAAAATGCCTTCCTTTATAGTTGATAACTCTTCCTCTAAGGAGGATTCAACCTCTAAATGTTTGTATAATCCTCATAACATTGACCCACTACAATCTTTGCACATCGCTCTAATACCTATCTTGTTATCATGATTTTTAGTTGGCCTATCACAATTCACTTTGATGTTTCATTAGTGTTATCAAATATAATTTAATGAATTAAATTAAAACAGAAACAACAAAAGAAAACACAATTAGCAAATTTATAATGTCAATGTGTTAAATTGTCCCTTTTGTTGTCTCTATTCTATTTATGGACAATTGTAACTCTAATATAGGGCTTTGAAGCATCTCAATGATTGATTATATTATCTTATCCAAGCATTCATATTACTATAATATCTAAATTATATTTGAAATATTCATATTCTTTAAGAAAAAATTCTCAAGTGATTGACTTGCATTACAAATTTTCATCAATAGCTTTTTTTAAATAATGAATAAAAAGAATCTATGAAATATAAGACCTTCTAATAATATTCAAACTTCAAAGATATCATCACTTTGAATATATGATGCAAATGAATAAAAAGTACTTAAATGAAAAATTAGTAAATATAGTTAGAAAAGAATAAACTTGATCTAAACCTCCTTATACTAGATGCTAATAACGTTGCATAATTAAACCGATCATTATGCATTTGTAAATTCATGTTCAATTTCAATTTTTATTATTCCTAAAAGTATGTGGTTTCAAATTGGTAGTTAAAAATGACAATTACGACCTTTTTTTGAAGTTTATCTAGTCATTTTTGCTATCTAAACTAACTTTATTAAGTCCACTATGTTGACATAGATATAAAAATGAATTGGGAATTGAATGTTTTGACTATTCTAAGGTTAGGAGTGGTTGATGGCTCCTTATAAAGAGTTACAAAACCCCCCACTAGGTGGCCCCTAGCCATCCCCATCCTTAGGGTAGTTGGAACGATTGCTTAAGGTGAAGTGGATTGCGATCTACTTCAAAAAGTAGGTCATTCGATCCATTGGCAATCATGAGTTAATTCCCAATTCATTCTTATATCTATGTCAGTAAATGAATTTAATAAAATTAGTTTAGGTAGCAAAAATAACTATGAAAACTTTAATTACGCAATAAATTGATTTTTTTTTTAAAGTCTAGATAGTAAATTGTGCATTTTGGTAAAGTTTACATATTATTTATGATATTAACCTGAGCATGTTACATGTTTTTTATGTATAAAAATGTACACAACACGAGCTAAGTGAGATGAATCTTGTCCATGATTCATGTTGGCCCTATGAGTCTGCAAGTCTAAACTTAGCCCTAGCCATGTGAAGCCATAGGTCTAGACTTAGTTGAGCTAGCGCCTAATGTGATAGCACAACATTTATGGGCTTAAGATTTGATGGGCCCTTAAACAATAGTAAAATAAAATAAAATAAAATTAGCAGGTTACTTGTAGTGACAAGTTGGGCTTACATCTTATAAAGGGCTAAAAGAATTAATGCCTAATAGGGCTTTTTTGTGCTTTGAATGGCCAACAAAATATCTCTTTTTTCTTTAGCTTTAGGTAAGAAGTTGACCATTCTTCAAAGTTATATAAGAGGAAACTGAATTACTCTTAGGCATATTTCCAAAATGTTTTAAAGTTTTTTACCTACAGTGAAGAGTTCTTTTAACCACTTTCTCGAATCAAGAAATTTGTTTTTTCCCTTTGCGCCTTTTGCTTTTGAAGTCTCATCTCCTTTAGGTATTGAACTTTATTTTCTTCTAAGCCTGGTCACAAGAGAATTTTTTTTTTTCCTTGAAACTGTGGAAAGGACTAGTGACATGCAAAATAGCAATAAAATTGTAACATATGAAAATGTGAGTGCTGACTTTTTAAAAATTGTACGCTTCCATTAATACTTGTACTCCAATTACCTAAACACATAACATATTAGTACCAATAAATCATTTCTCCTTGAAACTAATAATGCCAGCTAATTTGGAACTATATCCCGAGAGGTCTGATTACGAGTCTATTGGAAAGAAACCAAAGAGAAATCCAGACGTCTCCATTCTAAGTTAAGACTCGTTGATGTGAGGGATTAGCCATGCTAATTGATGTAACCTTATTATAAGGGATACATCGTGTTTCAATAGGGTGTAATACATGTCTACTTACTTTAGAAAAAATTACACAATTACAAATTATATAAAAAAAATACACATTTACTATTTATACCATGCAACATAGGTATTATACCAATATCACATTTTAAAGATGCAACATTAGTACAAATAGTTATATCTCATTTTCAAAATGCAATATAGTAATAGTATTTCAGTAATATTTCTAATTTAATTTGTATTTATGTAATTTTTATTAATTTTGATGGAAATCATATAAATTTCTTCATTTCAATAAATCGATAGCTTTGGGGGTAATCAGAAGTTAACAGAAAAGATTTTCGAATACAAAATGAGTAAGAAATTGATTATGATATCATCATATATATTAAGTTAATGATTTGAAATAGTGTTGCTATATATATATATAAAGCAAAAGGGAATAATTCTATATACATTGCTATGACAAGAGTGTTTCAAATTTTTTTATAACAATAAAGGCGTTAACCCTTAGAAAAAAGAGATACTTAAATATATTGGAAAAAATTATCTTGGAACCTAAAACCTAGATGAACCAGATAAGTAACTTAAGTTTGACTCAACCACAATCAAATTGGCCTCAAGCTAAAGTCATTCAAATATCTTATGGAGTTAGAGTTAAACTTTGTTTTATTTGACCCATTAAGTTTGTAAGTTTAATCAAGCCTAAATTGAACTTGAAAGCTGAGTTGGAGCAACACTTAAAACAAAGCTAGAGCTCCAAAACTTTAACTTAATGGAACATAACTCAAGCTCATAGAGAGAAATTTCGAGTTGAGTTTGAGCTAAAAAATTTTGGTCACTTGTAACTTCTATCATTTTGTTGCATTAGTGTAAACCATCGTATGATATTCTTTTAGATAAACAAATTTCTATTGGCCCAAAAAATTTCCATTTTATTTTTTCACCTTTAAATGGTTGCGATGTAAAGATAAAACCTGTTTGATATAACAATTTAAATGACATAAATTTAAGTGCTTCACTTGATTTTATAAGGGATTTCGTTTAATAATTTTGAATATAGATATAGGAATTGTAGCATATTCATCCTAAACGATAATAATGAAGACATCAAAGTATAGTGATCCACAAATCACAAATATTTGATTGCAAACAATTGAAGTTTTAAATATTATTTATGATGGAAAGCTCGGATACAACCAAGTCCACCTCTCTCACCTCAACCACAGCCACCTTTAATTTAGATACAACTACCTTCAATAAAAGCCACTCAAACAAGATAGATTACCTATATGAGGTATCTTATCTCGATGATCAAGAAAAGATCTATGGAACTTCATTACCTTTGGTAAATCCATACTCAACTTTTGCCAGACCATAAAGATCTTTACTTAGATCACTCATCAGTCCAAACTTGAAACAAGTCAAAGAGTACATCCAATCCTCCAAATTTGACCAGTGTCCTATTGGAGCCTCTCAAGAGGAACAATTTGTAACTTTGCAAATACCACCAGAACTACCCAAGTTATGGTTATCTCAAGGTTATACATACATACATACACTATGGAGCAATTAGACTTGCTCCGACACTTCATGGGAGAAAAGGATTGCCAGTAGTAGCTAGATTAGCATTATTAGATACAAGGTTTTTAGAATATTAGCAGGCTTGTGTTGGTACCAGAGAAACAACTTTGAATGTTGGAACGATGTTTGTAACACTATATCTAAATTACAACATAGCATTGGCCAACCCAAAGCTTTTCGAAGCATTACAAGTTTAAGTCCAAATTATTAGAGCACCTCGGATCCTAATGCAATTGCAACAACTCTACACTACCAAATGGTATACAAAGTTCAAAATCATTCCTTAGATTTATCACTGCTAGGAAAAGGAAGTGAAGCCTTGATCATTTTCATGGATTCCAATAGGACTCCCACAGTTGTCCATGCTCTAAGACAAATGTCCAAGGTAGATCTTTTAAATATCTTACCAACAACATAGGTAACAAGTTATGAAAAGAGGTACTACAATACCATCCCTATACAGTCTATAGACCCTGTGTTTGTAAGAAAACAGATGGCTCTTTAGTCATCTAGCTTCAGAAGCTACAAGATGAACAAAAGACTAGTTCTTTTACTTTCCTGACCATGATGATGATTTAGCTGTCAGAAGCCTATAGAGCTTTTAAACCAGACAAGCGTCTACGGCAAATTGTCAAGCACTTTGACAATCAAGGAAGACCAATTTACTTCTTTAAAGACCCATTTAATGACCATTGTTATTTTAATGAAAATTGGCAATATGATGACTGTCATATCAGGAGAAATTTCCCTGATAATCCTCCAAAATCACGAAAAAAAAAGAGCATCTTCCTCTTGGAAGAGATACCAAGATGGTGATCCTATTATAAGACTACTTGGAGAAGATTACGAGAAATGACAATATATGGTTCATTATAAACCATCCCCTCAGCAAGAAACACTAGAAGTATGCTTACCTCAATTAAGACCTAAAGAGTAAGAACCTCTAAAACCAAGCCATATAGGACAATCCTTATATGGTATGCCTCAAGCTAATCTAAACCTTAATTCATTGTATAGTATGTACAAGAGATTCAACAGGATTGAGATTAGACTTAACCCTGTGAGATGAGAATCAAATTATACTCCAAAACCACTCGATTGGAGTAAATATGGAAAGCACCCTACTCAAGCATCTCAACGGTAGATTCCAAATGAACAACTTCCACCTAAGAAGAGGAGAGAAGAATTAAGATCATCTTCACAAATAAAGATTAGTATTGGAGAGTCTGATACTTCATCAAATTTTGACCACATGAATTCAAACGATGATATTGTGAAGATCGCAACTGATTCTAATAGTTCAGCAAGTAACGATGATCGTGAGCTTACAGATCAAACTGAGACAAACACACATAAAGTCTCGTTTGATCCTTCTTTCATGATGCAACCAAAGAAGGATAAAGGTGAATTTCCACCTTGTGAAGAACACATAATGGAAAACTATCGTTACTCTCCTAAGGTTACAAACCCTACAGAAAGAGATGCTTTAGGGAATCA
This sequence comes from Lumnitzera littorea, assembly GCA_024138015.1. Classification (NCBI taxonomy): domain Eukaryota; kingdom Viridiplantae; phylum Streptophyta; class Magnoliopsida; order Myrtales; family Combretaceae; genus Lumnitzera; species Lumnitzera littorea. Next base: position 1,310,170 of record JAMXBB010000005.1, on the reverse strand, counting down.
AAAGAAGAGTAATGCAGCAGAAATTGTACTCAATTGGCATACTGACAATGCTGTTGCACAAAACAAAGTTCTCAAAAGGATAGACTCTAATGTAGAGAATATCTAACAAAGGTTATCTACTATTGAAAAGAAAGTAGATAACAGTTCATCTCTAATTTCTCTCCTTCAGAAGAGACTTGAAGATGTGAAGAAGTCCATACCACAACCAGGTATGAGTCTTCAAGATTATGTATAGCAAAAGGAGCTAGAAATTAGAAAGTTGAAAAATCAGATTGCCATGCTAGAAGCCAAAGAAAAAGGAACTTCTTATGTTCCACCGATTGCAGAAACAAATATCTTTTTTGACACTCTTAAACCCATAAAAACATCAGTATTCTTCTTAGAGTCTCAACAGCAACCCAAGAAGACTTTGTTTGAACTAAGAGAGCAAGTTAAATGGATCAAGGTCTTTAGAAAGAAGAAGGGAAAGATAAAAGAGACATCAATAAGTTTTGCGGAAGATCTCTATAAGACTCAAAATGTAGGAGATAGTGATGATAATAAGCCTGACGATAACACTTCCAAATCAAGAGTATGCATGGTAAAAGCCCAAGATGATAATCCTGTCAAGGCTTTCCTATAAGCCTACCAATACTAGACAATTCCAAAGATTGCTATGGCTAAAGAATATAAAGAAGAGAAACCTAGTTCTTCTAGAGAAGCAACAACAAATGAAGAAGCCATAAGCAACTCCAAAGAAGAAGAATCAGATTATGATTAAGAAACAAGCACATCACAAGATTATCTGGATGAAACTAATACTTCTAGTAAAGAAAGTGTTACTTCTGAACCACCATCAAAACCAATCTTAATGGTTCAAAGCAATGATGAGTTGGATTCTGAAATGACTACAAAAGCTTCTTCTTCCTCACGAAAAAGTCTCGAATCTAGTGGTTCTCCTTTTACACTAGATGACATTCCATATGAAAGATGGCTAGATAAACTTTAAGAGTTTCATTCATGGATGTCAACAAAATTTTTAACACATCCCTCCCATAGAGAAATTCTTACTGAATTTGTTAGCAAATTTACTGGAATACTTAAGGATTGGTGGGATTCTGCATCTAAGCAAGACTAGATATATTTCTTGACTCTTACAAATTTTGATGATGCCATCAACATCATTTACAGATATCTCATAGGAAATCCAGAAGATTCAAGAGAAATAAAGAGGAAAGAGTTTCATGAGAGAAAGTGTTGCTTTTATAAGAAAAAAGGTTTGGACAGGCATTTAAAGAAGATAGTCCAACTCTTTTATCAACTTGGAGCTAATATCAACTTGAAGTAAGTATTTCTTTCCTCCATTCCCTTGCCATTAGCAAGAGGAATTGAAAGATATCTTCAATTAAAAAACCAAAAGGTAATCTATGTCTCAGTTGGAGAAATCCAAAAAATACTCCATCTGGTTATTGAAGATATGTGTGATAAACAAAAAGACGTCAAACAGAAAGTTGTCAAAGACTACATTTGAGGTAGTAGTATCTTTGATGAAATGTGCAGCAAGTCAGATTTCTATATCAAATGTAGAAATCCTAAAAGAGAGTGTGCTTGCAGTCCAAGAAAGAAAAAGAAACACTTCAAGGTCAAGAGTAGAAGATCCTTTCCAAAGACAAAAAGAAAATTTCTAGGCAAAAAATGGAAATATTTTAAAAGGAAAGGAAAGAGAGGGAAAAAGTCTAACGGTTGTTTCATATGTAACAAATCTAGACATTATACTAAATAGTGTCCTCAAAAGGGATCTCAAAAAATGATATAAGCAATTGTTGAAAAGGCTAAAGTCAGGATACGAAAAGATGAAGGCCTTAAATCCCTATTCTCAGAAGAAGACCAACCATCTAAAAAAAAAATTTGTTCTCTCTTCAAACATATACTGGAGAATTTGATAGGGAAGATTCAGGAGATGAATCTTACTCAATACAAGAAACACAACCAAGCATTACTAATGAAGTCATGAGTGTTAGCATCCTTCATATTCCAATCCAAATCCTCTTTAGCAAATATGCTAAACCAATTCTTGTTATTGCCTTCATTAATATTGGAGCCATTGAAAGCATTTTAGATTCTCAAGTACTTCCTAAAGATCTTTGGATTCCACACTCAAAGACCTTTATGACCACATCCAATGAAGAATTTCGAATACATCTCAAAAGCAAGCCAATAAAAATTCAGTTCTTCCCTGGATGTAGTATTATAACTCTAGTTCTTAGATCTCCATTACCCAACAAGGATATTGTTGTTGGTTGAGATTGTCGAGCGTGATTTTTCCCTCTCGATTCTTTTTAAATTAGGTCTTTTTTAAACCAATCAGTATCAAACCCTATATGTTTAATATTGATCATTGATTGGGGTTTAAAAAAAACCGGTTCTTTATTGTATTTTTGAAATATATTAGAGTCGCTACCCAACCAAAGTTAGGAAAAAAAGTTAAGTTATAACCAATTGGGTGGATTAGTTATAACTTAGCTACTGGTCTATTGATTAAACCAATTTGGTAAACAGTTTTTGAGAACTAAAGATCTGAATCTGAAGGTTAATTTTTTAAATCCTAAACGAGTACCACTTTTTAACTTTCTGAATTTAGCTTTGCTTTTCAAATAATACTCTTTTTCAATTTCTAAACGGCTAATCATATTATACACAACTAATTTGATTAATTTACATAAATATCTACGAAAATGGAAAAATAAAAATAAAACTTTCCATATTTTAAGTCGCCCTGTACTTACATACAAGTGCCTATGTACTCGTTATTCGGTTTCAAACTTTCGTAGTTTGTTTGAGAAAACTTTAGCAGGTGATTTGATTTTAATTTTTAAAAGGAGATTGGGTTTACGTTATTTACCTGTTTTGCTTTATTTAAGGAAATTTTCTAAGGGTTCTAATTTAGGTTTTATTTTTGGAAAATCTAAAGTGTCCTAGTTTGGAAAAAAAAATTATTGATTTATTTTTATTTTCATTGGAAAATTTATTTTTCTAAGTGATAAGATGACTTTATTATTTTTTATTTATTATTATGTTATTTTTTACTATGTATTTATTTATTTATTTTTGTTAGAATGTGAAAATAAAAATGAAACTAAATACTTCTTCCCCCATTTTTTCCTTTCTTTTTCTTTTGTTTTTTCTTTTCCTTCTTTTTTTATTTTTCCTTTTTTATATTACACTTACAATTGGAATAAATAAATAAATACATAATAAAAAAAAAAAACACAACCAAAACAATAACAAAACAACAATCCAATAGATAAGAGGTCCTCGGATCAAATCAATAGGGGAAGGGTTGGATTGAGTCAGATGGGTCGGAGCGGGTTACGGGTTGGGTCCGCGAGTGAGAGAGAAACAACTCTGGAGGGGTTGTTTTGAGCACTGAATTGAAGGGGAGAAGCCACTTTCGTGGCTATTCTATTGGGAATTGGAGGTTTGTTTTGATGCCACCTTGTTTGGTGGTTGTTGGTGGTGGTCACGGTAATAGGTTGCACAAGTGGGAGTTTATGATCAAGAGGGAGAGTCAAAGGTGTTGTTGGGGGTTGGCTTGAGTGTGGTGGTCGTACAAGGAGTGGCCGTATGTGAGGGTAGTGGATCCGTGTGTATTTTGTGTGTAGTTGTAGATGTAAGAGAGAGATGGCGACAAAGGGCGACGGCAGTGTGTGCAATGAGTAGCCAAGAAAGAGAGGTTAGTGGGTCTGTTTATATGTTGTTATTACTATTTGATGGAGCTTCGCATAGGTTAATGGTAAAGCAAGAGGGTAGTGGATCTAGGTTAAAAGAGAAAGTGAGGTGGGTAGTTTTGGTTAGTAGCAGCGGCTGCATTTGGGTTGTGAGCAAATGGGGGAGAATAGATTAGGGTCTGCTGTGGTTCGGTGTTATGAGAGAGAGAGTATGTGTATGAGTTGCCTTATCGTGTATATGGTGGTTCGGTGAAAGTGAGAGAGGGAATCGAGCGGTCGTAGGGATGTGGTTGGAGCGGCCGTACGGTAGTGGATTTAGGTTTGGTATTTGGTGAGTGGTGATGTTGGGTTTGTTTTTGTAGTTGCAGGTGTATGTGCAGTGAAGTGGCTTTATGTGGGTTGGCGTAGTTGTAGATTGTGGTCGGTGTGTTGTGAGAGAGTGAGATTGGGGTTGTGATGGCACTACCGAGAGAAAGAGAGAGCTGAGTGTCTCTTTCGAAAATTGATGAGAGAGAGTCGGCCGAGAGAAAGAGATCTGAAAATGTGTTGTTTGTTTGAAAAAGTCCCCCTATTGTTGATGTGTGTGTTAGTGGTTCTATATGTTAGTTGAGAAGGAGATTGGGTCGTAAGAGAGAGAGAGGATCAACCCCCCTGTGCATTATGTGTGTTTCTCCAAGTGGACCCCCCATTCCCTTGTCACGTGTTTGTCCTCTTTTTTTTTATTGTTTATTTGTTTTTTAAAACGAGAAAGTGAAGGGAATAAAAGGAAATGGGAAAAGAAAATGGGGGGAAAGAATATTTATTGACAAGGCCAATTGTAGAATGCCACATGTCACGGTCAGACATGTGGCCTAATGAGGCCTTGACATATGGCAATACATGGAGTATAGGAAAAAATAAAATAAAAGGTATTCTCTATCTTTGATGAGAATCGAACTCTTGATCTTTAAGCCAATCCCAAATGCAAGTTCATGAGCTTATCCATCAGGCCGTGGGCCTGTGTCTTATCTAATTGCACATATGGATTAGATCAGTTTGGATTAGATTTAAATCTAAGCCTAGGTCTAATGGTCATTTACTTAGATTTATTTAAATTAAGAAATTTATTCTTATTAAACTACTTAAAAATTTTATTATTTTCTAAATCCCTTATTTTTCTATTTTTTGTGACTTTTCAATTTTTTATATTTTTCTATTTTTTTTTTTGTTTTCTTTAATTTTCTATTTTTTTTGTATTTTCTTGAATTTCATTTTTTTGGGTTTTCTTATTTTTCTATTTTTTGTATTTTTTTTCCTAAATCTCTTATTTTAGGGGTTTTCTTTAATTTTCTTTTCTTTTTCCTAATTTAGAACCCTTTAACCTATTTGAAAAAATAAAATAAAATAAAAAGGAGGGGAGAGGGGGTTGCAAAAATTGAATGTCTATAATTGCCACTTTTCGTAATGAAGTTTAAGAAAAACTTTACCATAAAGATAAAAAAAGAAAGACATTATTTTTGCCCCAAGAGTAAATTTTGTCATAAAAAGCACTATAAATAGCTAGCTATCCTAGGCTCGATCTATTAGGGATTTTAGTGAAGAGAGGGGTGGCACTCTAAGAGATGGCCAAAGAACCGAAAGAAGGATTGAAGTTTAGTCGTACTCTTATGAACTGACGAACCGAAGTGAAACGAGTAAAGCGCTCTTTAAGTTGGCTAACGCCCTAAAGGGAATGAGAAAACTTGGATGTAACCCAATGAGTTAAATAACTCAAGCGGGCGAAGCGCTACTAGCCAAGGCCTTAAACTAAATGAAACGGGTAAGCACTCTTAGAGTTGGCTAAAATCTTAAATTGAATGAGAAAATTCGATTGTGCTCTAATGAGCTGACTAACCAAGGCGAACGAAGTGCTCCTTGAACTAGTTAAGACCCTAAACTGAATGAGAGAACTTAGTTGTGCCCTAATGAGTTGACTAACCAAGGTGAGCAAAGTGTTCCTAGGGCTGGTAAGACCCTAAGTTGAAACCTAGTAGTGCTCCTTTGAGTTGACTATCCTAGGTAGGGATGTCTCTTGTGAACTGGCAACCCTAAGTTGGGATCAATCTAAAAGACCTGATCGTGCCTCTCTAGGCTCACTAACTTAGGCAAGAGCATCTCTTGGGGACTAGCAACCCTAAGCTAAGATCAATCTAAAGAACTTAGTCGTGCCTCTCGAAGCTCACTAACTTAGGCAGGAGCATCTCTCGGGGACTAGTAACCTTAACCTACAATTGAAACCTAGGTGAGAGCGTCTCTCGGAGACTAGCAACCCTAAGTTGAGATTGATCTAATGAACCTGGTCATGCTTCTCTAGGCTCACTAACCTAGGCGAGAGTGTCTCTTGGGAACTAACAACCCTAAGCTGGGATAGATCTGAAAAACCTGGTTATGCCTTTCTAGGCTTACTAACCTAGGTATGAGCGTTTCTCAAGGACTAGCAACCCTAACTTGGGATCAATCTGAAAAACCTAGTCGTATCTCTCTAGGCTCACTGACCTAGGTGGGAGTGTCTCTCGGGGACTAGTAATCTTAAGTTGAGATCAAGCTAAAGAACCTAATAGTGCTCCTCTGAGCTGACTATCCTAGGTGAAATAGGTGAAGCGTTTCTAGAGCTGGCTAAGACCCTAAATTGAAGCCTAGTAGTGTTCATTTAAGCTGACTATCCTAGGTTAGATGGGTAAAGCGCTCCTAGAGCTAACTAAGACTCTAAATTGAAACTTGGTAGTGCTCCTCTCAGTTGACTAACCTAGGCAAGAGCATCTTTCGGGAGCTAGTAACCTTATATGAAATCGATGATGAGAGAAAACACCCTTTGGGCTTGCCTAAGAGGAATTGGTAAAAGAAAGCGCTCTATGGGCTTGCTTAAGAGACATTGATGAAAGAAAGCAATCGACAGGCTTGTTAAGAGAGGTTGAAGAGGAGAAGCACCTTATGGGCTCGCTTGAGAGAAATTGGTAAAAGAAAGCACCTAACAGGCTCGTTTGGTGAATAGAAGCGCCTTATGGACTCGTTAAAGGAAATTTGGGATGAAAGGAAGCGCCCTTTGAGCTTGCTTGAGAGAAATCGATGAACGTAGGGGTAATGTTTTGAAAGTTGGCTAGAACCTTAGCAAGACGAGGTAATGCCCTAAAGGCAGGCTAAAGCCCTAAAAGAATAGAAGAGGGGACAATACTCTAAGAGCTGGTTTGAACCCTAAAAAGAAGAGGGGACAGTATTCTAGAAGCTAACTAACACTCTAAAAAAGATTAAAAGAAAGAAGGGATAGCACTCTAAGAGCTTAATAGAACCTTAGTGAAACATGGTGTAAGCCCTAAAGCTAAGCCAAGTGACCGTAGGATTAAACTTAGAACACATGATTTAGGGCGATCGGTTAAAGGATCCGATCCAAACCCAAATTATAAACTATTGAGAGAAATATTAGTAAAAATGATCTCGTAAACGTGAATTTAAGAAAATAAGTAGTAAAATAGGAGACTATAAAATTTTCAAATTTTAAGCATAATAATTGCTAATTACCGAAAAGGCGAAAAGTGTACTCTAATAACTAATAAATTATTAGAGATAGATTATATGTATACTAAAAATTTTAGAACGACCAAAATAATAATTAGGAATGTTCACATGTACCCTATATGTATTTACGTGTAGATGAAAATACGCAAAATTACCTAAATTGGCCAAAAACTTAGTAAATAATTAAAGAAAATTATAAATTAATTATGGAAAAATCAGAAAAAAATTAGAAGAGTGTGGAATGATGCAAATCTGGTCGTAACAAGTCAGAATCTGAAAAAGAAAAATTAATCAATTAGAATTAGGCAACACAAAAGTCAAAAATCAAGAAATTGGGACAATGTCATGTCTAATTAATGCATACTAATTACCAAAAACATCTATAAATAGGGGAAAAATTTCCAAAACTCATTTGGGCAGTGAGGAATCAGAGAAAAATTGAGAGATTCGAAAATTTAAGAGAAAATCTAGAAAACAAAAAAAGAAAAGAAAACTATGCAGATTGGGCAAGTGAGCCAAACCCACACCTCACCACCACTTAGGACCGAGCCACCACCACCACCCCACTCTAGACCCACCGTCTAGGCCGGCCGACAAGCTTAGACCGGGTTTGAATGGCTAGAAAGCTTCGAACTAAGTGAGTCCCTTAATTACCCTGATTTTGTATAATTTAGTAAAATTAGTTATTTTACTCAGAAAATTATAAAATTGTTATTCTGAGGTTTTATTGTATGTAGATTTAGGGAAAAATAGTGATTTAGTTTAATCACGTTTGAAAATATAGGTTTCTTAACAAATTGAACAAAACCGATCATGATTAGAACTAGAAATAAATAAGCTTAGGAGTGTAGTTTGGAGCTCAATTTTTTTCTGTAGGATGCTCATGTAATATAAAATAGTGCTATGAAGCCATTTTTTAAAATTAATTTTCGAAATTTTTAAGTTAATTTTTAGCCCTAAAATGATAGAAAAATTAGGTGATTTTGGGTTAATTAAGTGATTAAGATACTAATTATTGATTTAGATAGTAATTAGATGTTTAGGGATGCTAATCTCTGATGTAGAAACCTAATCCTAGCCTTTGGAGTATTAAGTATGGTTAATTTAGGAAATTAAGTAGTTAATGTAAGAAATTAGTAATATGTGAAATTAAAAATTAATAAATCTAAAAAAATTAGGGTTATTTAGATAATATTATAATAGAAATTAGAAAAATAATAAATCTGAAATTACATTTAATTTTAAGTAAATGTCTCAAAATGTAAGATTTTCTCACATCGAGAATAAATCTGATACCTCAATTAGGGTTAGCGTGTACCAAATAGTTTAGAATACTGAATTAAGACCCAATAGAATATTTGAATACTCGAGCTTAATGTGATTAATGTCACATTAGGATTCGAGCATATTTAAGGCTTAGGAATTAAAATTAAAATCTAATTTAGGATTCGAACCCCGAAATAGAGTACGACGAATCATTAGTACGTAATAGGTATACATAGAAAAATGAGTTAAATTATGACTTAGAATATGAATCCTTAAAGTATAAGTACTAAAAAGACCTATCTGTATTATAGGATACCTAGAGACAAATCGATTTACGACTAAGGGATTGAGCGATTGAGAAAATTCTAAGTAAGTTGGATTATTACTTATTGTAATAGAGTACTATTTGTGCGGTACTCGGAGACTTAGGATTGTATATGGTTGTGATTGTAAGTAGTTTACGCATGTGTTTGATGTATCTGAATTTTTGCTGAATTTGTAATGTGAGTGATTTTGTGATTGATTGAATTGGTGTGAAATTGTTTGAACACCCTAAATGAAATTTAATCTTATTCGACTCTAAGAACAAAAAACGTCATACATTGCAACCCGTTAGGGGATCATAGAATTCTCCAACCAAATACCGACCCCTTCAAAAGAGATAGCGCAGGATTGCATAATGGTCCCTTCTTCATCCTCAATCGAACTAAGTGATAGGAGAGGAGGTCACGATGAGGGTGAAGTCAATGGTTCGAAGGTAGTCACGGGAGGAGCAAGGTCTCCATTGCACAAGCCTGGGTTTAGTTGTGAGCTGCTGCATAACATGGAACTCCTTAACCCGGATTAGAGCGGGCGAAATTTCTCTGATTTCACAATGAACCGGACTACGTTGTGCGACGACACTTGATTGTTGCATTGCATGAAAATAATTGATTGATAATCTTGTTTGTGCTTGTATGCATTCATGAGTCTCCAATTCAACTTACTGAGCTGAAGTTGCTCATACCCTTATAGATCCTTTTGCAGGTTCTGATCTTTGAACTCTTCAAGTAATATGCCGCCTTACAATTACCCAGAGGTTAGTCCTTTTGAAGCCGGAGGTGTGAGGATTAAATTACTTAGTAGTGGTGTGTAGCTAGAGTATCCTTATTATTAAGGATGAAAGACTGATAGTTATTATGTACATTAGTGAACTGTTGTGTTTATGTAAAACTTCCTGGGAAACTCTGTGGACTTACATATAATTATACATGTTTATTAGAAATTTGTAATATTTATCATAATTGTAGTATAACGGTTAATCAGACTATTTACTTCAAAGCGAGGAGTCGTCAACGCCTTGTGTAGATCATGTCTATGGTAGGCACTGTGAGACCAATTACTATCATGGAATGGTTTACACGGCGGGACTGTTGCGACTCTGCGACTTCGGGGCATAACACATGGTATAGCACCCTAAAGGCTAACTGAATTGTTGAAAAAATAGTAGGCCAGCACTCTAAGAGCTAGTTAGAACCTTAAGAATGAAAGACAGGACAATGCCTTAAAGGCTGGCTGGAACTCTAAAAAGAATAAAGGAGTGGGTCAGCACTCTAAGAGCTGGCTAAAACCCTAAGAATGAAGGACGAGACAATGCCCTAAAGGTTAGCTGAAACTCTGAAAAGAATAAAGGAGTAGGTCAACGCTTTAAGAGTTGGCTAGAACCCTAAGAATGAAAGACGGGATAATGCCATAAAAGTTGGTTGGAACCCTAAAAATAAAAGACAAGATAGTGCCCTAAAGGCTAACTGAATCCCTAAAAAGAATAGAAAAAGGGATGGCGCTCTAAGAGCTAGCTTGAATCCTAAAAAGAATAAAGGAGTAGATCAGCGCTCTAAGAGCTGGCTAAAACCCTAAGAATGAAAGACATGATAGCGCCTTAAAGGTTGGTTGGAAACTTAAAAAAAAAAAAAGGATGGGACAGCTCCCTAAAGGCTGGCTGAATCCCTAAAAAAAATAGAAAAGGGGACGGTGTTTTCAGAGCTAGCTTGAACCCTAAGGGAAACTAATGAAGGATCGAAAAAGTTAAGTTAGGAAAGCAATTAGTTTTAAAAAACTTCTTAACTTAGAAAAGTATTTATAGAGAAATTGTTGAAAATACCATTTGTGAAAAATGCATTAGGGATAGGTCCTATGATTTGAAAAAGAGTTAAGAAACTGCAACAAGGAAAAAAAGATCTAAACTACTAAGGTTAATTTTTTTTTCTAAAAAAGTTACCACCTTGAAAAGGAAACAGATGAATTGAAAGCTTGGCTACTCAAGTTAATATGTATTGGACTAAAATCTTATGACAAGTCTTTACTTTCGCTCTCTTCTCTTTTTTCTTTTTCTCTCTTTTTTTTTTTTGTTTTTGAAAGTTTTGCCAACGGGTATAAATTCTTATTTAAGGAACAAGTTTATAGCCACCCCTACCCTTAATAATCATGTAAAGTTTCTTAATGCCCCTAATCCTAGGGCTTTCTCATGGGTCTTTTGTGATTTCAAGACATTCCTTTCTTAAGGAAAAGGCAACCCGTGATTAGTTTAGTTGACAAGGGCTTCCTTGCTAGTTCTTGGCTTAGATTTCACTCTCGACTACGACTCCAAAAATTACAATCCATTTTGTAAATGACACACTTTAATTAATCCGTTAAGTCTTTTTTCAGTTCAATCATTATGAATTTAGGCTTTTAATCTAGGGGTTTCAAAAAGGACTAATGAGGAAGTTTATTTTGAAAGAAATATTTTTATTCATCTCGAGTATACAAGTAAAGAACCTTATGGAAAAATTAGAAGTATGCTTGCCCTAGCTTTAAAAATAATTTTTATTAAAGATAAATTATCTTTTAAGATCAAAAGAGCTTTTACTGCATAAAGGTGGTAATGTGGGTGAGAAGGTCTCGTGTGATTCAACATAGGTAGGAAAGACTTTAGAGTAGATATAAAGATTTTAGGTTTCTACGCTTTAGAATGTGATTTAGGGTTTTGTGTTTTTAGGGGCTTTTTGGTCTTGAATTCCTTACTTTTTTATTCAGTTTTATTGCCCCTACTAGGATGTGAAATATTTCTTGAGGCTTTTATGCTCAGTGTAGACACCTTATTTTTGTCATTTTCAATTTTATTTTAGTTAAGCCAAGTTAAAAAAATAAATAAATAAACAAAAAATAAGAAATAAAAAAAAAAGGAAAATTAAAAGAAAAAAGGAAAAAATAGAAAAATAGAGTCAAATCGAATTGTATCGTATTAATCGTATTAAGTCAAGTCTAATCGTATCATATCGAGTCAAGTCTAATCAAATCGTATCGAGACAAGTCGAATCGTATCAAGTAAAATTGTCTAGTATCAAATCAGATAATGGTGAGTGGTCAATTTAATAAATTCTTAAGTCATTAGAGGATCAGGATTTATTAAAATAATTTTAGCCTAACTCGATTTAAGGTGAATTTTTATCTAATTTATGTTGGGCTAAAATAGATTTAGGATTTGTTAAATAGATTATTGGGCTAAATCAAATTGAATCGAATTGGACTCTAAAAATAGAAAGGCCAAATTAAGTAAGTGTTTCTAAAAGTTAGGTCGAATCTTCGAAGAATTGTTATTGTATTTTCGATACGAAAAATACGATTTAGGGTTTATAAATATTAAGTCGGCAAGTGGACTTGAACACGGTTTTTTAATCACACGATTCCACATACGGTTGCTCATACAAAGTGCATACGTATCTTACAGTTTAGATTTAGAAAAAGATACGTATTTAGATTGTATCTTAGTAAATCTTGCATGTAGGATTTAAAAAAGATATCTTTTGACACGTAGTATTTTTAAAAATAAAAAAATCTTAACTGGAGTTCTTTAGAAAGATTTAGTTAGTTAGGGTTTTTTTTTTTAAATAAATAAACAGTTAAATAAACGTAAATATAGCTCGATTTTTAAAATAAAAAGAATTTACCAACTAAATATTTTATAAAAAAAAGAACTACATTAGTTTGATCTCGACTAGTCGGTACATAGGTATCTTTAGGGCAACTGTATAAAAAAAAATTCTCCTTTTTCTTGAAATTCGTAATAAAAAATAATTTAAAAAATCATTCTAGTTATATTTTAGTATTTTTTAGAAAATTATAAAAATAAAGCCCATCAATTTTTCTTTAACTTTTACATAGTAGTCTTAATATGTTAGCCCCAAACCTGGTTTTTTTTTTTTGTTGAATTTTCTAAAAATCATTTTTGTAGAAAATTTGCAAATCAGTGGCCAAATTAGGGTTTTCTCACTAAAAATCCTAAATTCATTTTTTAGTAATTGAATTGGTTGGTGACTCCAATTTAAAAAAAAAAATTATAAAAAAATATTTCTTTAATTTTATACCAAGTATTTTATATTAAGTGGGCTGAGTTTAATATAAAATAAATAAAAAAAAAAAAGAAATAAGGCTCAACACTCAAGCCTAATTCTTTAGCCTCTTTTCTTCTTCTTCGTGTAATTACTTTGCCCCACTATCTCTTACTATTCTATCCCTTCTTTTGGCCCTAAGAGTAATTGTCTCCATTACCGAGTTTTTGCTTTTTGAACGATCTGCCTTAAATCCATGGGTTTCTAGTATATGGGCTTGAGGTGCTTGAAAAGGAAATTGACTTTTTTTCATTTCAAATAAAAATAATTTATCAGAAATAAAAATCGTTTTTAAATTAATGTTACTTAAGCAAGCATAGACCAATTTTACCCTTATTTTCTAATCAATGACCTTAACTTCCAAATTGCCCTATTGTGAGATGGTTCTTAACATGGTTTAAATTTGAAAATTCTTTAAATTGTCAAATTGGCCCAACAGGGTTAACAGAGGGTAATCGTGTTTGGGATTTAAAAATGAATATCTAACTTCATTTTAATCTACGTATCACATTCAAAGTGGACCTCCTTTAAGAAATGAGCCCAAAGTATCCCCCATCCTTATGTTGCTCAACTTTCGAAGTGTTTCATGGCAGTGTGTAGAATATAGTTTTCCTCTTTTCATTCTAAACCTTTTAAAAGTGAGTTATTGATTTTTTAAGGAGGAGTCTACTTTTCATTTGACTTTGTCCCTCAGTTTCTCAAATCATGGCCCAATATTTGACTTGGTTTAAGTCCGAGGCTCTAGGTTATGTTTTAGCTTTGCCTATGATTGGGCTTGGCTTTCTAAAAAGACTAGGGGTTTTGGCTTGGCTTAGTTACCTTTATGCATTGAGGATTGTGTTTAGGCCAGCTGCCTTGATGGGTTATGGTTTGTATTTGGATTGACTGCCTGGCTAGGTGGCTTGTGTTTGGGTAAGTTGTTTAGATGGGCCCAAGGTTGGTGTTCAGATTGAATAGGTCCAAGGGGCTAGTATTTAGGTTAAATAGGCCAAGAGGCTAGTATTTAGGTTAGACGGGCTAAGGGGCTCATGTTTACATTAAATGGGCTAAAGGGTTCATATTTGTGTCGAATGGGCCAAGGGGTTCGTGTCGACTTCCTTAATGGATCTGATAACTCTTATTTTAAATACATTTCACATGGTGATTTTATAGTATTTCCCTTACATCTTTAGTTTTTTTTTTAAAGCAATTGATACTTAATTGAGTATAATTTTGATTTTAAAGTTTGAACGCATTCTCGGATTGAAAACAAAGAAAAGGAATCAAGTTTTACTCAATTTAGAGTTCAAATGAATGAGTTATAAAGTTTTGAAGTTACATAAACAATAGGAGAAAATGACAATTTTTTGTTAGAAAGTTACACAATCTAGGACACAATTGTGTCTTTAGGCTGTGTCTATGTAGGAAGATTTTTTGTGCTAAGGTCAGTAAGTTACACAACCTAGGGACACAACTATATCCCAGGTTGTGCTTGATGACGAAAAAAAAAACTTTATAATACATTATAGAAGGATTTACTAGGGTTTTGCACATAATTTTGGACATTCAAAAGAGAAGAGACTTGAAGAAAAGGAGGAGCAAAAGGCGAAAGCAACACTTAACTTCAAGATTGAAGAGATTTTTCATCAATAAAAGAGAATTTTCATGTTTTATTTCTTGATTTTGTTGCAATTCGTTTTTAGTTTCATCATGATAGCTTAAGATTCTAGTATTTAGGATTGTGGAACCTAGAGTTTCATGTGACTGTTTGATTTATTGATAATTTTCAATAAAATTTCTATTTTTCTTGATTCAATTATGTGTTTTAATTGTTAATCGATATTTTTAGGGTATCAATCTATGATATTATGCATAATGATTGAGAAATCACATGAATAATGGGATCTTGATATAATTGGAGAGAATTGCATGTGTACTTAGAGATAAAATACATGATTCTTCCAAAAAGTTATTCTTTTGTGTGGGAATTCATTATATATTAATGCGATTCTAAATTATATTATTAAGTGAAGAGATTTTGGTAAATAATTTAGGATTAGAGTTAATATGCTTAAGAAATGTGTTAACTTTAACTATAAATTCCTCCGGTCAAGAATAATAGAGATGAAATTAGATATATTTTTAGTGGTCACATGTTAAATACTAGGGGAAATAATTCATAAATACATTATTTGCCTTCTTGAAGTCGTTCTTAATTTTATCGCTTTCTAAATTGCTTAGTTAAGTCTCATAATTAGATTAGTTTATTAATTTTAGTATTTTTAATTCATTTAACCCATCACAATTTTCCGATTAGATAATAGAGCTAAGGTTAATATTACTATTTGAGGTCTTTGAGGGATCAACTTGGACTCACATCCGCAATATTAAAACTGATAGTTGCACTTGCCTTATATTAGGATCAAAGGGCGTTATGTAGGTTGGAGGCCAAGTATTTGGGTTGGTTACTTGAGTGGGCTAAAAGGCCTGAGCTTGGGTTGGCTTTTTGAGCCTGTAACGACTTATAATCATTGGCAACTTTTCTTTTTCTTTTTATTTATATATATATATTTTTGTTTCTTTTCTTTTTTTTCTTCTTCTTCTTTTTTTCGTAAGAGAGAGAAAGGTAAAGTTTTATTTTACAAAAAACAAGAAAAATATGTACAAATAAAGATGGTGATTTTTAGGGTTCTAGTTTACAAGACCGTAGATTTTAAAATATTGGTTAGATAAATGTTTATTGAAGGATTATTCACAAAGAAGGGAAAGTTAGAGAATGAAAAACAATGGACTAAAGAGGACTATTAATTTGAAAAATTAAAATATAGAAGGGAAAGGCAAAGAACCTAACATTTATTCTAAAACTCGATATTTATTATAGGTTTTGTAAAATGGAAAAAACCCTACATTAAGTCTCGTATACGAGTCTTAAGGTACTCTATCATCTTATAGGTATCCCCAATAACCTGTGCCATAAGGGATCTTAAGGCTTGATTGTGAACTTCAGAACACTTAAGCTTTTCCTTTAAATAGGTAATCTCATCTCTTAGCATCTATTCACGAATCCTAAAGATATCCAGTGGCCTATCGTTCACCAAATCATTTGCTTGGTTGTTTACCATCCTAAGTCTACACATTTACTAGAGAAGAATCAGTCATCAATGCAACAAAAGAAAAAACGTGAAAATATGTAGATGTTAGGGTTGTTTGGGTTATTACATTACATAAGCTGCAACCCTACTGTGATTTCCAAAAACTTGATTGCATTAAAACTCTTGATCGATTAGTAGGGTTGCAATCTCTTAAGAGTAGTGTATTAACTTAAGTTTGAAGGGAAGTATATACAATTAGGGTGGGTTCTAAAAGGTCTTTAAGCTCTGTGACCTCACTTGTTTTTAGAAACCACTTTCATTAATCACAGTGAGATTAAGTGGGGTGGTCTAATCGACTTTGAACGATGATTACCCCACAATGCCTAGAACTTATACAGTGGCTCCCCTTCTACGGTCTTAAGACAGTGTGGATCTAACAGCAGCTACCTTGCATCTTTGATGCAACAAATGAACCCCCATGTCCTGATGTATGTTGCATGATAATTAAAGCTAAGTATATATACAAAATTAATAACAAATAAGCAAATAAACATACAAATAAATAAACAAATGAACAAATAACATAGGTATTATGAAAAGCAATTTCAATTTCGGAAAGTTTTAAAGAGGTTAACCTTCTTGATGTCCCCAATGGAATTGTCAAGCTATCAAGCTATCAAGCTTGATTTTTTTCCTTTTGGTTCTTTTTAAATTAGGTATTCTTTAAACTGGCCAATATTAACCATTTAATATTGATCAACGACTGGGGTTTAAAGAAAACCGATTCTTTATTGTTTTTTGAAATGTATTGGAGTCACCACCCAATTGGAATTGGGAAAAAAAGTTAAGTTATAACTAATTATCGATTAAACCAATTTGGTAAATGGTTTTTGAAAACTAAAGATCTGAATCTGAGAGCTAAATTTTTAAACTCTAAACAGGTACCATTTTTTAACTTTGTGAATTTAACTTTGCTTTTCAAATAATATCCTTTTTCAGTTTCTAAATGGCTAATCATATTATACACAACTAATTTGATGAATTTACACAAATATTTACAAAAATGAAAAGAAAAAAAATAAAAATAAAACTTTCCATATTTTAAGTCGCCTCGTACTTGTGTATGAGTGCTTATGTACCTGCTATTCGAAATTATACTTCCATAGTTCGTTTGGGAAAACTTTAGCGGGTGATTTGATTTTAATTTTTAAACGGAGATCGGGTTTACGACCTTTATCCATTTTGATTTATTTAAGGAAATTTTCTAAAGGTCATAATTTGGGTTTTATATTTTGAAACTCTAAAGTGTCCTAGTTTGTAAAGAAAAATGGTTGATTTATTTTTATTTTTATTTTCATTGGAAAAATTATTTTTCTAAGTGATAAGATGACTTTATTATTTTTTATTATATAATTATTTTTATTTATTTTTCTTTTTTTTGTTAGAACATGAAAATAAAAATGAAACTAAATACTTCTTCCCTCTTTTTTTCTTTTCTTTTTCTTTTTCTTTTTTTATCTTTTTGTTTCTTTTCTTTTTCCTTTTTTATATTACGCTTAGAATTGAAATAAATAAATAAATACATAATAAAAAAAAAACACAACCAAAACAATAACAAAACAACAATCCAATGGATAAGAAGGCCTCAGATTGAATCAATAAGGGATGAGTTGGATTGGATTAGATGGGTCGGATGCAGGTCACAAGTCGAGTCACACGAGTGAGAGAGAAACAATGTTGGAGGGGTTGTTTTAAGCACCGAATTGAAGGGGAGAAGCTACTTTCATGGCTATTCTATTAGGAATTGGGGGTTTGTTTGGATGCCACCGCATTTAGTGGTCGAAGGTGTTGTTAGGGTTCTGCTTGGGTATGGTGGTTGTACAGGGAGTGACTGTGTACGAGGGTGGTAGATCTGTGTGTATTTTGTGTGTAGCTGTGGATGTGAGAGAAAGATGGCGACAGAAGGTTACGGCAGTGCATGCAATGAGTGGCCGAGACAGAGAAGTCGTTGGGTTTGTTTGTATGTTGTTGCTGCTACTTGGTGGAGCTTTGCGTAGGCCAATGGTAGAATGAGAGGGTAATGGATATGAGTTAAAGGAGAGAGTGAGGTGGGTAGTTTTAGTCGATCGTAGCGGCTGTGTTCGGGTTGTATACGAGCGGGGGAGAATAGATCGGGGTTTGCTGTAGTTTGGTGTTATGAGAGAGAGTGTGTGTAGTGGTTCGGTGAAAGCGAGAGAAGGAATCGAATGGTTGTAGGGACGTGGTTGGGGCGGCCATGCAACAATGGATTTAGGTTTAGTATTTAGTGAGTGGTGATGTTGGGTTTGTTTTCGCAGTTGTAGGTGTGTGTGCGGTAAAGTGGCTTCATGTGGGTCGGTAGAGTTACAGATTGTGGTTGGTGTGTTGTGAGAGAGTGAGATTGGGATCTATGATGGCACCACCGTGAGAGAGAGAGAGAGCTCGGACAGTGAGTGTGTCTTTTGAAAATTGATGAGAGAGAGTCGGCTGAGAGAAAGAGAGATCTGTAAGTGCAGTGTTTGTTAGGAAAAGTCCCCCTATTGTTGCTGTGTATGTGAATGGTTTTATGTATAAGAGAGAGACAGGATCAGCTCCCCTGTGCGTTGTGTGTGTTTCTCCGAGTGGACCCCCTCCTTCCCCTGTTACGTATTTGTCCTCTCTTTCTTTTTTTTTTTTGTTGTTTATTTGTTTTTCAAAACAAGAAAGTGAAGGGAATAAAAGGAAAAGGGAGAAGAAAATGTATGGTAAGAATATTTGTCGTCAAGGCTAATGGTAGAGTACTATATGTCACGGTTAAACACGTAGCTTAATGAGACCTTGATATGTGGTAATATATAGAGTGTAGGAAAAAATAAAATAAAAAGCATTCTTTACCTTTGATGAGAATCCACAAGCTTATCTGTTAAGCCATTAGTTTATGTTTTATCCATATGTGCAATTATTTTATATATAGACCAGGTCAACATGAACTAGATTCAAATTTAAGTCTAAATTCAACGGTCATTTACTTAAATTTATTTAAATCGAGAAATTTATTCTTATTAAACTACTTAAAAATTTTATTAGTTTCTAAATCCCCTATTTTTCAATTTTTTATATTTTTCTAAATTTTTTCATTTATTATATTTTTATCTAAATCTCTTATTTTTAGGGTTTTCTTTAATTTTCTATTTTTTTATTTTCCTAAATTTCATATTTTTGGGTTTTCTTATTTTTCTATTTTTTATATTTTGTTTCCTAAATCTCTTATTTTTGGGGTTTGCTTTAATTTTCTTTTTTTTTTTTCTAATTTAGGACCCTTTAACTTATTCTAAAAAATAAAATAAAATAAAAATGGGGGGAAGTGTGTAAAAATTGAGTGTCTACAGGGATATATTATCAAAAATGCCTCAAATGAAGATCCATCTAGAAGGAATAAAATTCAGAAAGTACCATAAGCCATATACTGAACTTCCAAGGTTTTATTCTGTTGAGGAAGTCAACATAGAGGAATTAGTCAGAAAAATCAAAACAATTGCCTATGTTGAGAACTACACTGAGTTCTTAGAAAAATGTAGCCATCCTTTATGGTAAAACCAGGAATTCTTTATTAAGATTCCCTTAAAAAAGAATGAAGATATCAATCTAACTAAAGTTAACCACTCAGGAATGAATCCTAAACATACTAGATTAGTAGAAGAAGAATGTAACACACTGCTAAAGCAAAGATTAATAGAATCTTCAAACTCATAATGGGCTAGTGAAGCATTCTACATGAATAAGAGAGCTAAACAAGCAAGAGGAAAGTTAAGGCTTGTCATCAACTATCAGCCTCTTAATCACTTTGTTCAAGATGACAAATTTCTAATTCCTAACAGGAATGCACTATTCCAAAACATTGCTCAGGCCAAGATCTTTTCAAAATTTGATTTTAAGGTAGGATTTTGGTAGTTAGGAATTCATTTAGAAGATAAACACAAAATGGGATTTTGTATCCCAAATCACCATTACTAATGGAAGGTGCTACCATTTGGTTTAAAGGCTACTCCATCCCTATTTCAAAAGGCCATTGTTAAAATTTTCCAACCTATCTTACACGGTGCCATCATTTATATAGATGACATCCTTCTTTTAAGCTCAGATGAAATATCCCATGCTAAACTTCTTCAACAATTCTATGAATTGGTGACCTCATATGGAGTTATGCTTTTAGAAAAGAAAATGAGACGGCAATGGAAATTTTAGGGATGAAGATTAAAAATAGTTGTTACCAACTAGAAGCTAATATTACTCAAGAACTATTAAAATTCCCTGATAAAGATCTCACCACCAAGCAGATCCAATAATTCCTGAGAATTGTGAATTATCTTAGAGATTTTGTTCCCCAAATCTCTAAGCACACTTCTACTTTATCTCAGATACTCAAGAAAAGACATTCCCCTTAGGGGAATAAACAAATAAGAGCCATAAGTTCCTGAAAGAAGAATTATAGAAGCTTCCATCTTTAAAGATTCCTTCAAGAGGAACACTCATTTTGCAAATCGATGCAAGTGACAAACATTGGGGGGGGGGGGGGGGGGGGG